>JAVSBU010360907.1:0-16468 GCA_033118015.1 Loricariichthys derbyi
GGTTTTGCAGGAACACTCCAGGATACAATTCGGAAGTTTCGGTAAGTCAAATCTCGGTTAACTCGGCCGCAACCGTGCCTTACCTGATGCGTTTGTGTTTTAGGACGAAGAGGAACCGGTGAGGAAGACCCCACGCCGAGGGAGACCACCGAAGAATGCCTCTAACACAGATGACTCGGGTGAGAGGAATACACCAATCAGCCAGAACATTAAAAACCTACACACAGACTGAATAAGAAATAACATGGATTATCTAATTATAACCGATATATTAGATGGTAAGTGAACAGTCTGTTCTCATAGATGATGTTAAATGATAGAGAAATTATTAAAAAGATCTGAGCCACTTAAACAACGGATAGATCATTTGGGTCAGAACATCTCCCAGCTAAGAGTGGACCAAGTAGAGACAAACCACCAATTGAAACCTGTCCACTGTCAAAATTAGAGGGCATGTGAGCATCAGAACTGGACCAATGGAAGAATATTTGCCTGGTCTGATGAACCCATCTTCATTTCCATCGCGTGCAGTTTAGCTGTGGAGGTGGTGTGGTTCTCTGGGAAAGGTTCAGCTAGGAAATCCCGGGTCTGGGTATTCATTTTGACGTCATTAAGGCTGATCACTGTATGTTTATGTGTGTGCTCTGTAGGGTGGGTCACCCCTTTCTCTGTTCACTCCCCAGCCTCCGAGAAAAGAGAGGGCGAGACTGAGACTGGAGAGGAAGATGAGAAACAGGAAGAGGAAGAGACCGTAACGAGGGCTACGACTCGTGCTGCATCTCGACTGGAGGCTGAGAAGTATGAACACCGTCACATGCGCACATACAATACAATTAAATGCCACTTTTGACCACTGGGTGGCACTGTGGTCCACCGTAGGGTAGGGCATGTTTTTCAGTTACTTTGACCATTTGTTAAATGTATGCAATTAAGCTTTAAAAAGCAACCACTATTAGGGTTGGCATCAAAATTAAAACCGCTTGTTCTTTTCTGCAGAAATAAGCCAAGCAAGCCGTCGACCCGAGCACTCAGCAAACTTAATGCAAAGGAGGAGAACTCCCCAAATACCCGGTATGTCTGACAGTCTGTGAGTTCATTTATTCCATGTATATTGCGTTTCTACCTTGAAAAATAAATTTCCTCTCTTTTTTTCTCTTTCAGTTCCTCACGTTCTCAGAGCTCTACAGCAGTGAAGAGCCGTAAGAGTGACTCGGGTTCTCCGGCACCTCGGACCCGTGCCACCAACAAAACTGAGGAGCCGGCAGCTAAGAGAAGCAAACGATGATGTGACCGTGTGCACATTTAAACATAGAAGAATCCCAGTTCAGATATGATCATATAGCTGATGAGGTCAGTCACGACCCGGCACATGGCAGTGTGTTAGTCTCAAACACTCTGGTGCCCAGGTTTTCATTCCTACTCGTTATTTAAGCCGAGTGAGATCATCAAAACTTTAACTGATGGAAAAGGTAACGAAGAGCTCTTACCATATCGTCTTATATGAACTAGTTTGACAATTAGTCTCTGGCAATTAGTCTAGCATTAGCAGTTTAATTAAGTTTGCATTCCTGTGTGCACCTAAAATAATTCCTTTATGCATGGAAATAGTTAAACGTGTCTAAGGATTTTTCGCCATATTGTATTAATCCTGCAAACCACTAATATGCTACATCTGAAAATATAACCTCTAAAAATCGAATTCAGTACACAAATCAATCCACAAAAGTGTGTAGCAGCAGAACGTGGCTGATTACAGATGTGGCTTATGAACGGCATTTTGCCTCTACCTACACCTTCCACTTTTTATCACTAAGAATCCCATTTTTATTTTATTCCCATTTTATTTACACATGTTCCTACAGCAAGTAACCCTTCGAGGGGGAAAAAGTGACACTGTGTGCTCGACAAAAATGATCAACAAACAATGAACTCTAGCACAGCGACGTCATTCTTATAAACGTAAATCGCTGTAACAAAAAAAAATTTTAGTCTGATAAATTTGGTAGTTTACCGAATGCCTGACCCTGGAACATGCTATTGGAAAACTGTAGAACTAGAACATCTAGTAGATGTTTAAGAACTTCATCTGTAGAATTTAAAATATTTAGCTATGCTGTAGAACTTGTGGATTAAGCAGCAGTTAAATAATTGTTCCAGAGCAAGAACTAGTTACTTAAACGTTATGATGTTAACGGGTCAAGAATATGTTCAGTATTATATTTAGTACAGGTGGAGGCTGAACCACGGCTTTTTTAAACTGACCATAATGTGCATCGTAACTGCTTGGGAAAAACAGTATTTGGTTCTGAATAAGAACAGGTCTGTAGTGCAGCGTACGCAGCTTTCAGAATCGCTCTCCATTCTCAAGTCATGACCTTCAAGTCAGTTTAACCTCAGGACACAATGTTCAACATGTACTAATATTCCCAATTGTGGTTGGTATACTGATGATAATTAGCTATTTAGAGAAGCTGAACTGATATTTTGGTCTTTTAATATAAGATTGGCACATACATATCCATGAAATGCTTTGTACATAAAACACAAGCTGAAATCTTACCACGTATAAAATGCGTAGTTTCAGGTTAAAAGTGTGTTTTCGCTCTCCATGTCCCATTGTATCATTTTCGTTTTCTTTTGTGCTGATCCTGTTGACGTGTTCAACATGAAGACTCTCATTCTGTGAATGTAAACTCATTTTATACATTTAACTTTTATTATAAAGGCAACTGGGACCATCGGTGTCTTGACTCTTGATTTCTGTTTGTTTCACTTTCACTGACGCCTGTGCACACTTTGTGCTGTTTGAGTATTTTCGTTGCAGCGATAGAGACAGAGACAATTGGAGACAGACAAAGAGAAGAAGAGAGAGTTATGTTCCATCTTGTGCTCAGGTATTTCCTTCAACGGTGCCCCATCTTTCCGAATATGAATCTGCTCTCTTTTGTGTCTCATTTATAAGCACTGTTTTTGGCTCGTTTTTCCAATGAAGGGCTTTAACATTGACACCATTCGGTCAGTGAAGGCTGCAATAAACCTGGATTGAGTACTGTTTTTCAGTTCTGTATATGCTTGGAAATAGATTCAAGTGACCCTTTATAGGAATTGACCCATGTTTGACAGCAGAACCAATCTGCACTTGAGATTGCAAGTGAACCTAAGCTACCATAAAACTTTAAAAAGTTACTCAAAACTTAAAACTTTTACTTTTAACTTCGATAAAGGGAATAAACTGGGTTAAAATGGCATCAGCAACTATCAGAAGGTTGTCTAATGGGTTCTTTATCTCTGTGTGATAAAATAATCAGTCTGAGAATTCCATTTTTGATATTTCAATTTTGGCAGAATATTGGTTCAGCAAATTTGTGGACAGATGAGTCATTTGAATTGTATTATGGACTTCAGACCTGCTAAGATGTTACTGCATCTCAGGATGAGGTTTTATGGTTTGGGACCTTTCTTTGTGTGCTTCACCATGACGTTGCTTAATAATACAGCAGAATATTTCAGAGAAGCTTCCTGCAATTAAATTTTGAAAGAAGAATGACCAGATGTCATTTTTCAATAAGACAATGCCTCTGCCCACACGGCAAATAAATGGCTTGGGAACAAGTTTCTTGTTTTGGGTTTGAGTCCAGATTTAAACCCTACAGAGTACATTTGGTCTAAACACCAAATAGTTGGGAAAAGCCATCAGTGCTGAGTGAAACAATATTGACTCTTCTTGTAAAAAGCTGACTTATGTTTTTATCCACACAGTTTTATCGTTTAACGAAACCAAAGGAAAGGCTATCTCATGCTACGTTTCCTGCTAATGATCTGTTGTTGAGATCATGAGACCATGAGTTTAGTTTCAGTCTCCAGGTTCTCTTCTAGTTCTCTATTCTCCAAGTTCAGAATTAAATGAAGTTTGTGTTTTCTTCAGATTAACTTCTACTTGTCCTCCTCTACACCTCTAGCCCACATGTGCTCTATTTCTTCCTCTCTGTTGAGTCTCCAGTATTTATTTCTTCGTGCGGTGAGTAAATCTGCAGGTTGTTTCAGCCAGAATGATTACTTGATTATGGGTAGTGTGTGATTGCATAGCTGTCCAAGGAGGTTTGTATCTTTTAGATGTTAATTGGGATTGTGGTAGCCTAGCAGTTAGACTGTGGAACAGTAGGTTCATGGTTCAAATCCCTCCTCTATCAAGCTGTCAAACAGAGCAAGACCCTTAACCCATAATTGCATGGATTTTAAGATTGTATCAGGTGTAAGTTGCTCTGGATCAGATGACCAAATGTAAATTGACTTGAGCCTCAAGTGTTTCCAAAGGAACAGACTGTAGGACCTCGTGCTCGTTCATGAGATGATGGATACGCACGTCGAAAAAAAACCTCAGCTCACCAAGGACCCTGAAGCTCAGAGGTATACTTGGTTGAATTTGCTTTGTTGGCATGTCAAATCCAGATGTTTGTTTCTACAGAGTCACGTGACACAGACCATTACTTTTCTACTGTAGTGCATCTATTTCATGATCTTTCCAAAATGTAAAAAGTCTTTGGATTCTCCTTTAAAAGAAGGAGAAAATAATACAAAATAAGAACAACAAAGATGGGAGAGTTAAAATATTTAAAATATTATTTTAGTGTATTTTAATTTCTTATTTTAATTAGGCTAGTTTTGTTTTGTGATTAATTTGAAGACTTATTATACAATAATAATTTTGCATTATATGTATGAGACTGCTGGTATTAATAGGATAAGAAACTCATTAAAATATAAGTTTTATGAATAAATTAGTTGTGCTCTTTATCATTATACAATTACTGGATAATGACAAACAGTCAATTTTAGCCAGTCAAATAATCTAATAAGCAGTTTTGATTTCATGCTTGTAGAAACATCTCAATTTCTTCTGCATCTATTTATGAGAGACTGAAGGGTAAATGACTAAATGTATGATCTTAATCTGTCTCATTGAGATCTTTTTCGTTCTGAGAGCTGAGGAAGCTCAGTATCCACTAGGTGGAGAGAAAGATACGCAATGTGGCCTTCTGCACCACATTCAACTTTCCCCAATTTATTTATAGGATTAGTTTTGCTAAACATAAGGCGAGTACAATTATAATGTCTGTAATCATACTGGAGTAAATAATGGTACAATTACTTTATATTATAGGTACTAATAAAGTCTGTGAGGCTTTGATATGAATTATAACTATCACTGCAGCCCCAGAGCTCTGAGATCTCCGGTTCGATCCAGACCCACCTGTGTGGACTTTGCATGTCTTCCCCGTGTCCTCGTGGGCTTTCTCCTGATACCCCGGGTTCCTCCCACATTCCAAAGACATGCATGTTAGGATGATGGTTCCATATGACCTATTGGACTGGCGCCCTGTTTAGGGTTGTTCCTGCCTTGCGCTCTGTGTTGCCTATAAGCACTGGCTCTCGGATAAGAGATGAATGAATAAGGTTTCAGCAAACTGAATAGACTATTATAAAGGCTATTTTTACTTATATTATTGCTGTCTTTATTGTAGAATATAATAACGCTGTTGGATTATAATTATTCTGCTGATTTATATTAATATTTTTTGCCTATTTGCAGTTAGTTTGACTCTTAAAAAATTAGGAATCTAAACCTAATACTTCATCACAGTTAAAAAAACGAGATCTGTCTGTCTGTTTAGTGTTTTGTGTATTTCTTTTTATAGGTTAGAAGTTACAATTTTTGTTCATCTGAGGGACTAATAAGACATGAAGGAATTTATTAATAAGAGAAACAAAAAACAAAACAAAAAAAAAAAAAACGCCGTTTTCTCCTGGGTGGATACTGATTATTAAATTAAAGCCTCTTTATCCTGATCACTTTTTCCTTATTATAATAATGTCTCACCCCGCAGCCGCCACGTGCGCACTTTCTGCAATAAACATTAATGTCGGGATATAAGGGCGAGATGTGCATGTCTCCCTTCTCTTCTTCTTTTGTTTCTTTTATTCTCTCTTCTTTAAATCGTCTCTACCTCCTCTGACATTTCTAGAAAAAAAAACAGAACTCTTCCAGAAACAAAATTTGACACATTTCAATGATGTTGTATTTATTAAACATCAAACTGTTTTCTCATATGATCCTTAATATTTTACTCTCCCTTTCCTTGACTTTCTTATTTCAATTTCTCCTCAAAGCTCAGTAAGGACTGACAAGTGTTGTGAGCTCAGGTTACGTTTAATGCAAATACATTTTGCTCCAGATGTTCAACTGTTCTTATCTTCTTAGCTTTGGAAAATTATTATCACACTACATTAACAATACAAATCTATTTTAAAAAGAGGAATTCCTTCTAAAAACACGTACAAATGTTTTTATGTAAAATTATTGTTGTTATTATTATTATTATTATATATTGTCATAGATTATTATCTCAAGCGGTTGCATATGTGTCTTTGAGAGCATAAAATCACTTTGCTTTATCCTTAGAACGTTGTGTTTGAACAGGTTTTACACACATAATACACACTTGGAGAACCTTGCTGCAGCATGTAGGCTATCAGATCCGTGATTGCTGGCAAATTGAGCTGAAATGGAAACATATATTCAAAACCGAAAGGATAAGAGAAGTGTGGCTTTTCATTATTAAATTAACCTAAAGAAAATAAGATTTGCCTTTGTTTGTTTGACAAACCATGTGCTCGAATGTCGTTTGCAAAAGCTGCACAGTCTTCCTCTTGAAGCTGTGAGTGGAGAGGAATCTGAAATGCTCCTCAATCTGACTTACAGACTCCTGTATGAACTTTTCTGCTCATCACCCCAGGTTTTATTGGGGTTTAGGTCAGGAGATTGGAATCATTAGGTTAAAAACTTTGAATTGATTTGAATGTGGATTTGGACATATCTGAGATCACTTTCCAGATGGAAGAGCCAACAGTGACCCAGTTAGCTTCTTGGCAAATCAGACAGGATTTAAAACCTTACAGGCTTCACGACGAAGTTCACAATGTCACACGAATGAACTGCGCTCATCTCATCGCACTTCAATGTTCCACAAAGTCTCTGTGCGTCTTCAAACAACAAGTGAAGACTAGGACTGTATATCCAATTTAATGTAAATATACAGTTTGTGAACCCTTGATGTCCTGCATTTTCCTTTAGAATTCTCTGATATAATTCAGAATTCATTGTTCCATCAGTGATGGCAAGCCATCCTGGCCCAGATGCAGCAAAACAGGCCCAAACTGTGATACTTCCACCACCATGTTTCACAGACGTTTCTTATGCTGGAATTCAGTGTTTTCCTTTCTCTACATTTTTATTTTAAACCAAAATGTTTTATTTTCGTCTCATTTGTCCACAAAATTCTTCCAATAGCCTTCTGGCTTGGCCACGTGATCTTTAGCAAACTGATCAGCAGCAGTGTTATTTTTGGATAGCAGTTGCTTTCTCCTTCCAACACTGCTGTACACACCACTGTTGTTTCTTCTGATGGTGGGGTCGTGAACATTAACAGTAACAATGTGAGAAAGTGCCAATGCAAGAGAGGCCTTCAGTTGCTTAGAAGTTACCCAGGAGTCCTTTGTGAGCTTGCCAATTACACACCTTGCTTTTGGACTGATGTTTGTTGGTTGACCACTCCTGGGGAGGGTAACAATGGTCTTGAATTTCTTCTATTTGTGCACAATCGTCTGACTGTGGATTGGTGGAGTCTAAACTATTTAGAGATGCTTTTGCAACCTTTTCCAGCCTGATGAGCATCAACAACTCTCTTTCAGTCCTCAGAAATCTCCTTTGTTCGTGCCTTGATACACTTCCACAAATGTGTGTTATGAAGAGCAGACTTTAATAGATCCCTGTTCTTTAAATAAAATAGGGTGCCCCCTCACACCTGATTAATGGAAAGACCTGTAATTTCACTTGAAAATTATCTGCTAACCCTAGGGATTCACATACTTTTGCCACTCACTAATATGTAATATTGGGCCATTTTCCTAAATAAATAAATGACAGATTATAATATTTTTGTCTCATTTGTTTAACTCTTTATCTACTTTTAGGACTTGTGGGTAAATCTGATGATGTTTTATGTCATGCAGAAATATGGAAAATTCTAAAGGGTTCACAAACTTTCAAGCACCACTGTATTTATACACATTAAAAATAATAATTTTGTTCCTTTCATTTATGTTTGTTTGATTGCTATTTTATATACAGCAACACAACAGGGGTTTAGCTAAATTGTGCTCTTGGGTTTTATGTTCAGAACACATGTTCATCTTTTCTGGTTTCCTCAGCAGGGACATAAACATGTTTGTGACTAAAGACTGATTTTCTAAATACAGAATAAACTTAAATGTAAAAACTTATGAGATCGGTTGTGATATGTTTTCACAGCTTGCACATCGAGTGAATGCCATATTATGATCTTTCTGACATTAAAAGCATTCTGATAGCCCTTTGTGGGACAAATCAGCAAAGACCAGATGGTGGTGGATTCTGATGTTGAGCATCTTAAGCAGGCAAGCCAGCATAACCTGACTTGATCTAGTATGGAGCACTGGATTCTTAAGGTCTTGCAAATTAACCACCATCCAAAACACAACCTATGTGGGTCTTTCTTTAGCAGGGTTAGGACTACCTATCTAAATTCTGTCTTATCTCATTGAATGGTTGAGACAATAAACATCTGACAGGCTGATTCTATTATGAGGTTTACATTTAAAGCCCTTTTCCAGATAGACTTCCATAGTCAATCCAAGCAGTTTTGGGTCAATGACCTTTCTCAAGGACCCAACAATGGTGGAATAGCAGAAGTGTGATTTGAAGCCTAAATTTTCTGGTTTAGAGTCGTTCAGCTGCTCATCCACCACAGTCCCTCATGCTGAGGTTCACTCATATCAAAAATGAAATGGTAGTCCATTAAAAACTAGTGACCTGATTGCACATATCTTAAAATCCTACTATCATTACAGACCCTTGTGCCCAGCACTGGTAGCAGCAATGTGTGAAAGTGAATTTGCATGGCCTCTGACTAGCAACACCTAGCCAAGGAGGTAAACACGTCTGCATTTGAATCTTTCACTGCATGAGCGCTAACATCACCATTCTCCATGACTAATTTTGAAAGGGTGGTGGCACAAAAAGGTGAGTCTGTACCAACAGGTCCATTATTACTTCTCGGAGATGAAAAGCATTTTGGGGATTTTGGTCCTAACATCATCATGTTTATTTTTTAACTGATGAGAGCACATTCCTTCATGTTTGGCCTTCTACACTTTTAAAAGGAAATGAGTTGGAATGTCATATCAGATAACTTTCTACTAAATGAGCACGTGGTATAGGAATGGTTCTACAGTTCCTCATGGCACCAACAGATCAGAGAGAGAAGCTTAAAATCAATGGGTTTCTTCTCTCTTCCAAACTTCTGACACCTTTGGTGTGAGACTGCATGGTGGTTGTAAATAAGGACCTAGTTTGGTTATGCAAATGCGCGTGTGCCTGGTGTTAATTCTTTTCCGTGCGGGTCTTGGTCACCTGTGGACACGTCCTGCCTCTTCTCATGTCCCGCAGTGCGGGTAGCTCAGAGCTTTAAGGACGTTCGGACTCTTCAATCCCCGCCATTCTGCTTCGCCTTCTTGGCCAATAGGAAGAGGGTTGTGGATCGGGGTGTGTTTGTGATGTCAGCCGCAGGTGAAGTGGGGACTGGGTCGGGATGTGTGTGTGTGTGTGAGTGTGTGTGAGTGTGTGTGTGAGCGCGCGCGCTCTGTCAGTGCGTGCCGGGACTCCGCGCAGGAGCGACGTGGACCGAAATGAGTGAAAGGGAGCGCGAGCGGCGGATTGGCTTAACGCGTCCGTTTGAGCTGCAGTGACTTTTTCGCGTTTTGTTCTTGCTTTTGTTGCTTTGCGTTTGCAGCCATGGCTCTGCGCACGAGCGGCCCTTTGATGCCTTTCTCCATTCAGGCCATTTTAAACAAAAAACAAGAGGAGGAAGAAGAAGAAGAGGAGGAGGACGAAGAAGAAAGGCCCAGTCTGAAGGGGTTGGATGTGTGCTTTTCGAAAAACGCGTGCTGGAAAATTTTCGGCGGATCCCCCCACGGGGTGGATGAGCACGCGCGCAGGGAACAGGAGAGGGACCTGGAATGGGACCGGGCGCGAGGACCGGCGGCCACCCTGCAGAAAAGCTACGACTCAGACTCCGGTCTCAGCGAGGACAATAACAACCAGATTCTGGAGGACGAGCGCGAGACGAAAGGCGTGCGGCTGGAAGGAGACCAGAGGACCGCGGAGGAAAGCTTTCAGGACGAGACGGACCGGGAGTTCAACACCGAGAGAGCGCTGAGCGACTGCGAGCTCTCCAACAGCGCGCCCGGTAAGAGGCCACGATCCAGCAGCGTGCGTTTCACCACACTGAGATCATGCAGAACATCACAGGCTGGGCTCCCAGTCCAGGATTAGTCTGGATCCTAAAAAAAACCTTAACCATTTAATACTAATTACTCAGATTAATCCAAAGATTAGACTCCAACCATGATAAGAAACCGGTTTCATTGGGTAAACAACGTTCTTCAAAGCAGATCAATGTCTCTTTGATGTTCGCCAAATCATGCATTTTAAATTTAAAATAAAAACCCTGCAAAATCTAGTATTTGATCCCTATAATAATACATTTTCAACAGTGATTCCTCACATGCATCATATGCAAACAAGCACTTTAACAAACCACATTTTTAATGGGTTGCGCAAATAAAGCGAAGGAGATTCATGGGTTTCTCTGAGCGTTTGGATAAATCGTGGCCTTTTCCTGATTTCAACTTGGCCAAACTAAAACACTGCATGATCATCAAGTCCCAGTCCCAAAGTGGCTGAACTTTCTAACCCTTTGAGTTGGGCTAAAAAATCATTCAAGCATATCAACCTAAATCTGAAGTGTTTGGATTAAGAAACAATCAAATGGACGCAATAACACTCCAATGAAAAGTTCTGTAAACTGAAAAAAGTCATTAAAAAGGCTGTTATACAAAGTTTAACTTTTAACAAACTTTTAACAAACACTTTATTTATTATTCCTTTATTAATATGTGCACAATTTGCTGTATTTTGCACTAAACAGCTAGCGCACTACTGCACATTAATGTAAATAGACAAATTGACAGAGTTTAACTTCATACAGTTTACATTGCTGTTTCTTATTTAAAGAATACTGTGTATTGTATTGTCTTTTTGCATGCTTATCTTATTCTATTATCTTTATCTATAAGATATTTTGGACATCCAGTGTGGGCAACAAAAGCAAGAATTTTATTGTAGAGGGAAACACGTTTCTTTACTGGGCATATGACAATAAAGCTTTGAATCTTTGAATCTCTTCCTGAACTAGTAAATATTTGTGAATATAATTAAACCACTATTGTGAATTTGTTATTTATCTTTGTTTAACTCCAACACGCATAATAAATCGTTTAGATGTATTAGATCCTTTTACACATGGTAATATAGCACTTTTTAAGATGCAAAAACTTTTTAAATACCAAGTTCATAACCAATTTTAAAATTAAAACTGTTTCTTGCATTGTTATTACATTTTTAAACTTTTTCTATTTATTGTTTAGGACAGATTTTTTAGGATGTTTTGCAGTGTTAATATATAAGTCTATTAAAACTTACTTTAAAAACTTTTTTATTTAAGGTTTGTTTTAAATCTTTAAGATCTTCCTCAGGATCAAACCGCATGAACTTCCTAGTTCTTCAAAACTGGACCAAACCAAGACCTGGATTAAACTAGTAATATCAATAATTCACAAAGGATATTAAAAAATTAAAGCATTCTATAGGATTAGGCATGATTTTACTTTCTGAAAACAAAACTTGTTTTTGTCAGTTGTAGCTCGTGCAGGTTGGTTGTTGTATTTTTTAGTTTCCCACTGTTGTGTTAAACAGCACCTTTAGTAAAATCATCTGCGTTACACCTGGGCTCAGATGAAGACAGTGAGTGATAGGCTTTGTTTTTTTAAAATATTATTTTAACAAAATGACTTAATTCCGGGATCTGTCTTAGCCCTGGTGCTTAAGAGCGCGTGTAATAAAGCACTGAAATATATAAACTCCTTTAACCTCTGTTAACCTGTAAGCACGTGCCAGCGCTCATGCTCAGTGAGCGTCATAGGTTTGATAGACAAAAAACAAATTCATATTGCAAATGGACTTATTGTTATCTGTTCTAGAGAAAATAAAAGCGCGTGCGTCCATTATCATCTCGAGCTTGATTTATCTTATTATTATGGGCTTATTTATTACATCCTTTATAAAACATTTACTTGTCATATCATACAGTGACTCATTTTATTTTTACTCTTAGTCTTACGCTTAAAATGACCTGCTTTGGTTAAATGGGAGAGACATTGGAGACAAATTATCATGAAAAAGGGAAATAAAGAAAGAACCAACCAAAAATATTTCAGTATATGTAACATAAAATGTGTATAAAATTGAGATCATAACATGCAATAAATAAAAAAGTAAACCACTGATTCCTCCACTTAAAACTCTGACACCTTTTTTCCCCCAAATCCTGAATTCGCTCTAATAATATATTAGCAGAATAATTAAATATGGTACCAATGCCAAACAATATCATTTTAAATTAAGAGTGTCTGGTTGCAAACCTGAGGGGACCTTCATTTAAATGAAGCGCTTTTGCATTTTCTCAAATTAAGAGAAATTGTATGCAAATTTTAAGCACTGTGCTTTTCAGTGTGTGTAGCACTAACTACCCCCATAGTATATTAAGTCCTACTGTAAAGGCTCTTATTATTCTCTTATGTAAGTGCATGTTATAAAGGACATCTATCACACCAATAAAACAGTTAAAAAAGTTATTTAACTGGTTTAAATGAGATCAAATTAGAGTAAGTGAGTGAACCTCATTATTAGTGTTGTATACTTGTGTTTTTTTACTACTGTATGGAGAACTTTTTCATTGCCAATCATGTGGAGCTCGTGCACGGTTTTGTTGTTCAGTTGGTATTTTAGATGTTGAACCAAATAAGCCATCCATTTTATTGGTATAAATAATAAAATGTTATTACCGCACAGTAAACATTTTTATTTCACTCAAAGAGCTAAAGCAAAAACAATGTAAATGATGTAAATTGGTCTTTCCAAATTAATTTAAAGAACAGTAAAATTAAAAAGGATGAATCAAACTTTGATGCGATAAACATTTTTAGAACATTTGAAGCTTTTTGATCCATTTGCTTTTTACTAGCATATTAAAAAATAATTATGTCAATTATTTTTGCTGAAGTTTTATTGTGGATATTTTTTCAGCTCGTGTACCATTAACAATATGGAACTTTTTTCCATTTGGGAATCGAATGTTTTTGGCCTTTATTTTTAGGTGTAATTTAGGTCATTTTTAAAGTCGAGACAATTGTGGATTAAAGGTCTCACTCAGGGACCCAACAGCAACTTGGCAGAGGTGGGGTTTGAACCCTGGACCTTCTGGTTCTCAAAACACCTTAACTGCTGCCACAGCCCCGTTGTCTTGGTGTGACTATTTAATGCAAATAAAAATAGGAAAAAATCAGTCAGACATGTTGATTTTAACCCTTAGGACTTTTCACTTTTCTAATTTCAGATTGTAATAACCCGGATGAGAAGATTGCAGAGCAGACCGGTATGAGTAAGCAGCGGAAGAAGCGTTCTCGTGCTGCTTTCTCTCACGCGCAGGTCTTCGAGCTCGAGCGCCGATTCAGCCATCAGAGGTACCTGAGTGGGCCGGAGCGCGCGGACCTGGCGGCGTCTTTAAAGCTGACTGAGACCCAGGTGAAGATCTGGTTTCAGAACCGCCGCTACAAGACCAAGCGACGGCAGATGGCCGCGAGCAGCGCAGCTTCAGCCGCCGCCGCCGCCGAGCTGCTGCTTCCTGCTGCCAAGCGCGTAGCAGTCAAGGTGCTGGTACGAGACGACCGGAGGCAGTACGCACCGGGAGAACTTCTACTGCTGCGGCCTCCGCCGCTGCTCGCGCTCCAGCCGCCATCCTCCGCCACCTCTCCATCCTACTGTTACTACTATCACCCGCAGGCCTATTGCGCCCCCGCCTGGTCCCTGTCAGCGGGGAGCCAGTTATGAAGCGCTGGAGGAGCGGAGCGCTGCTCAAACGAGACCCACGAGTAAGAGACAATGAAACGCTCCATTCAACTGTTTTAAGCTGAAACAAACTCCCGATCACCCCCTACAGACTGATGACGTTACTCTATTATTAATATTAATATTATGATAATACTTTTTGGTATTACTGTTATTATTATTATTATTATTTTGATGTTTTTTTCTTGAATGTATGTGGAATAATTTGTTTCTTCTCCTCCATCTCATCCATTCTTACAAAGCATGTTGGAGAACCTTCTTTAAAAAGTTCCCAAAGAGAACTCTCTAAAGATTTGGTTATTTCCTCTGAAAATTTGAAGGTTCTACAGGAATCTTATGAGATTTCAAGTGGAACCCCTTTAGAAAGCAGCCTGTACCTCGACTTTAAATGGATCCACAGATAAAAGTTAATCATCCAGGCAACCCTTGAGAAACCAGTCATTCTGTAACTCTTACAAAGTTCCTATCCTTCACTGATGGTGATTCTACATTTTTAAAAAGCGAAACCTTAGCAGGGACATTTAGGTCCTTCAACACTTTCCAAACGGGTTCCTGCTTGTCTCTTGTAAGTATTCAAAGATCTTCAAGAGTTTGGTTCTGTTTTACCTTTTTGCTTCCTGAGACTGAACGTTGGACACTAATCTGTTTCAGCACATTGTGGGATTTCATGAGAGCACTGGACTTTCTCCACTATGCTTTCAGACACAAAATGGACCACAGAACTCCCCAAATAGTGCACTAAAGAGGGTGAATAGGGTGTGATTGTTGTACATGGAAGACTCCAGCACTTCTGGTTAATTTTTGCATTAAAACAAACAAACACAAGGATGATGACTGAATGTGTGTGTGTGTGTGTGTGTGTGTGTGTGTGTGTGTGTGTGTGTGTGTGTGTGTGTGTGTTACACTGAGACCTCAAAGTGTCAGACTTGGTGATGATTAATGACTAAGGCAATCATTATGGCACACCTATGAAGTTGTGTGTGTGTGTGTGTGTGTGTGTGTGTGTGTGTGTGTGTGTGTGTGTGTGTGTGTACATACTGTCAATGTTGTTGTTTGATCACAAAGTGAAATTTATTAAAGACATATAACTTACACTGCATCTTTTAGCATCTTTCACTTCAACCCTAATCTGTTTGTTATGCTATAACACAAACAGCTGATGTATTTTGGGGTGCCATTTGCTTGTAAGTCCTAAAATGTTACTTAATTTTATATTTTTTGCACTGAATAACAACAGACATTTATCTGTGTTCTTAATGAATACTGGTCAGTCTCAGACATCTTTTATTTTTACATGGTTTTTCCTGTTACTGTTAGGCCTATCAAAGAGTAACAGGACTGAGTGTCCAGCACATAGCAAATGCATAAAATTTAATTACCTGGTGTACAAAGTAATAGCATTATGATTGAGCACATTCGAATTATTTATTAAAAAAAATTGTCTTTTTGCAATAAACAAATAACATCTAAAATAATTTAGGTAACAAGAGTGGTATTCAGAAGATCCAGACTTCTTATTGATCATGTGACTTGTGGTCTGTTCCATAATTTTCAGAAGTGGGAATATGTTATAGGACTGAGTAAAAACCTGGGGACTAAAATTTGTATTTTAACGCAAAATATTGCTTTCTTGCGAAAAAATATATTTAAGGCATATAGATATGGAATGACACAATACAAGAAAAATATTTCTGAAGGATTTATAATTTAATATTTCATTATACAGAGTCGTGTTAGAGACCAAGCAGCTAAAAAACGCCATTTTTCAGTGTTTGTAGCAGGACACCTTGATTAATAATAAAAATAAAATTACTTCAGTTAATCATATTAATTATTTACACATGTGATGCCATACGGAAACGGTGCTCATTCGGTGCAACGGCTCAAATATATTCAATATATCATTCAGAATATTATTATTATTATTATTATTATTATTATTATTATTATTATTATTATTATTATTATTATTATTATGCATACGATATTATATATTACACATATTATTATTATTATTATTATTATTATTATTATTATTATTAATAATAATAATTATCACTATTTATTATTATTATCACTATTTATTAAATATCACTATATTATGTATTTAATTATATTATTTATATTATAATTATATAAACATTATTATTAATATAATAATAATAATATAATAATCATTATTATTATTATTATTACTATTATTATTATATTTTGCATACGATATTATATATTACATGTATTATTATTATTATTATTATTATTATTAATAATAATAATAATAATAATAATAATTATCACAGTTTATTATCTTATCACTATTTATTAAATATCACTATATTATGTATT
>JAVSBU010360995.1:0-16459 GCA_033118015.1 Loricariichthys derbyi
CACACACACACACACACACACACACACACACACACACACACACACACACACACACACACACACACACACACTCCTGATATCCTCATATACAGTCACAGTCCCTGTGGTATAAGTCTGCATAAGCAGAGATGCAGAGCTGGCTGTTGCTTATACACCATTTTTCAGTCTTTATTCCTATCATTAATAATCTCAGGAACATAAAAAATAGATGTTTTTATTATATTTGTCCTGTCATTTTAAATATTTAAAATGCTTTTGATCTCCATCTATCTAATTTAAAGCATTTTAAGTGTGATCACAGTTACTGGCCTAAATAAATGTAATGAACTACATTATTCGTGAGTGTACCATAGTCAAAATTAAATAAACAAGAAATAATACCTGCTGATAATTTCCAATGTAATAAAATAATGGTTGAAGCTGAAACCAAGTTGACAAATATGGGGGGAAAATATACTTACCAAGGCCTAAGCATGATACTCTTAGTCCTGACTTGCCAAGGTTCCTACAAGAGATTATGAGAGATAGAGAGAGAGAAGAAGGAAAGAATTATATGTGCAGAATCAGGACTGAAAGCTCCACATTATCTATATTTAGAAGTGTTGAGGAACTTACTCAAAAAAAATTTCGAATTCCATATCGCTTTAAATACATGCAGAATTTTACTGATTTAGCTACTATTTTAGGGGATGAAGTGAGTTTTGATTCAGATTTGTACCCTAAGTGTGAAACTTATTCCTAGATCTTTGATTACCCCTATAACCCCAACTCCAATGAAGTTAGGACATTGTGTAAAATGAAAATGAAAACAGAATACGATGATTTGCAAATAATTTTCAATTGAATAGACTACAAAGACAAGATATGTAATGTTCAACCAAATAAACTTTATTGTTTTTTGCAATATTGACTCATTTTGAATTTGATGCCTGCAACTTGTTCCAGAAGACTGGGAATGCTGAGGAATGCTCAAAAGCCACATGTTGGCAAAAAACCAACATTGAATGTAATGTAAATCTGTAATGGATATTACCACTTGGGCCCAGGCACACTTCAGAAAACCTCTGTAAGTGAACACAGTTCATCTCTCAATCTACAAGTGCAAGTTAAAACTCTACCATGCAAAGCGAAAGCCATATATTAACAACACCCAGAAACAACACCGGCTCCTCTGGGCCTAAGCTCATTTGAGATGGACTGATGCAAAGTTGAAAATGTCATGTGGTCTGACGAGTCCATATTTCAAATTGTTTTTGGAACTCATGGATGTTGTGTCCTCCAGGCAAAAGAGAAAAAGGACTGTCCAGATTGTTAGCGCAAAGTTTAAAATTCTCTGATGGTATTGGGGGTGTGTTAGTGCCCATGGCATGGGTAACTTGGGTAACTTGCATATCTGTAACAAATATATCCCTCTAGTATTAGACCCCACAGCAGTGGGCCTCCTAATAATCCCAAAGGTTCTCAGGTCTGGTCTGGATTGTGTAGTGGCCACTCCATGTGTGAAAATGATGTCTCATGCTCCCTGATCCACACCTTCACAATTTGAGCTTGACAAATTCTGACATTGTCATCTTGGAATATGCCCGTGCCATCAGGGAAGTAAAAATCCATTGATTAAATAACCAGGTCATTTAGTATATTCAGCTGACCTCACTTTCTGGGCACATAACGTTGTTAAACCTAGAGCTGCCAACTGAAGCAATCCCACATCATAGCATTGCCCCCACAGGCTTGTACATTAGGCAATAGGAATGATGGGTGTATAATGTCAGCCATCTCTTCTTATCCTAATGGCATATCACTCTGGAATGGTAAATGGTGAATCTGGACTCATCAGACCACATGACATTCTCCCATTGCTCCAGAGTCCAATCTTTATGCTCCCTAACAAATTGAAGCTCTTTGTGCCAGTTAGCCTCACTGGCAAGTGGTTTTCTTAAGACCCCACAGCTGTTTAGTCTCAATCCCTTGAGTTCCCTTGGCATTGTTTGTATGTAAATTTTCTTACTTTCACTATTAAACATATCCCTGAGTTCTACTGTTGATTTTCTATGATTTGATATCACAAAACATTTAATTGATCACCAAACACGATCATTCAAGATTTTTTATGACCACATTCCTTCTTCGAAGATGATGTTTCTCCCACTGTCCTTCCATTCTTTAATAATGGTCATTCTTTGCTACTTTGCTCCATTTAGCTTTTCCTCAAACTTGACTGTTCCAGCATCTGAAAAGCACCCTCACAGCACAATGCTGCCAACACCATGCTTCACTCTAGAGATGGTATTGGGCAGATGATGAGTAGTGCCTGGTTTCATGATATTTAAAATTGAAGCCAAAAAGTTTAATTGTTCAGTTTCATCAGACAAGGGAATCTTGTGTCTCACAATCTGGGAGTTTTTTAGGTGTTTTGTGCACCTTGTAATATTAAAATGTTTTAATGCCACATCAAAACAAATTCCATAAAAGTTGACCTGTCCACATAAGAATCATAATATAATGACATGGACAGAATAATTAAAGGAATAATTCCCTAATATTTCTTTGCATAACCTTTGGCATCAAATATAGCATCAACATTTTTGTAGCTATCTGTGGGCTTCTTGCATTGGTCTGCTGAAGATTTTTACACTGCAGTTCTCTTGAATATTTGCAGGGTTCCCTTACATGATAGCACTCTTGCATACTGTTGGATGTGCTCATTTGGTTGTTACCCTACTATAGGACTTATTTGGATTGACTCAAAACTAGTTTGCTTACATTTGTGGGCACATTTTGCTCTAAAATGGTCAGTTAATCCTCTGATTCCATTGTTCTTGTAATGCCCTTCTTTATAGCGTTAATTGTCCTACTGGTATGCATTGTAAAATATGTAGCGGAATACTATTTTAAAATTAGATTTATTAACTTTAATGAATAAATGGGGGGACCACTCATTTCTGTTTTGATTAATGAATGAGAAAAATCACTTAAATGTTATGGGGATGGCTGGTGTGATGTCACGACACCACTTCCGTGTCCCACCCGCCGCTCTTAATGTTAAACACAATGGCACTAGCCAATGAACCGGTTACATTTTTTACGGTGACATCGTGTTTTGCTGATATCCCAAAGTCCATAAAAAAGGGTCTTACTGTGCTGGCAGCTGGAAGTTTAAAAGGGAAAGTACATGCTTCAGTGAAGAGTAAAGTGTACAAGGTGAGTGAGGTCCTGACAGACTTTGACTCATCTGGCTCAAAAGTTGCTTTGCTTGAAACATAAAACAAATTATTAGTCAAACGTTTAGTACCATAAAAAGTAAATTTGTACATTTGTCATTATATTATTTAAAAGTCTTCCAATATTCCTTTTGTTAATCGAAGTAGTAACAAAATATATAAAGTAACAAAACAATAGAAAATTATCGATTATATAAATCGTTACTGTTGTATCCTTATGAATATATTATGTTTTTGAAAAGATATATCTTTTGGCTATATCTGAGCGGCTGGGTTCTGAATGGCTCATTGTTTAAGCTGAAGTGCACTACAGTGGAAGGGGAATTATTTATTTTATACCCTATGTAGTGCACTTATAAAGGATGTTCGGAGGCATTCGATATACGGCCGTAATGTTGCATGTTATGGGTATTAAAACTAGGAATGAATAGAGGCAAAGGTAAGGATTATGGACTCGCCTCATTATTTATGTGAATAACGAGCTTCTAAGGAAACTTAAGGTTTCGTTTTCATTCATTTCTGTTATTACAACACGGGGCACAACACTACCATTGCTACCGCGGTTTGGCTTGGACATGGAAGTGCTACGATGACGTAGTCACTAGCCATCCCCATAGAAAAACATAAACAAGTTAACTCCAGCCTCAAGCTGAAGAGTGAGTTCTCTAGTTATCTGAACCTCGGATTGAATGAATGGAATCTCTCCCACACAGAGCAGTAAATTCAAAAGAAGGGGCCATCTGAATTGAAAATAGTGGAGGCGGTGTGGCAAGTGTCACAAAACTTTTAACGGAGAGGCGATTCTTTGGTTTATGAAGGCAAGCAGTGGGGGTTACATGCAACAGGGCCAGTTTATGCCTCTTCTGCTGATTTGTATATTAGATTTGTTGTCTTCACCTACATCTCAGGTCCTCAAAGTAAAGTCTCCAAAATCCACTGTCACACAATATTTGTGGTTGAGCAGATAATGAGAGAGGAGAGGTCCTATGCTTGTTTTGCTTGGTTTGTTTTGCGGTCAATTAAGCAATTATTGCCATTACATCTATCGAGACATTACACCCCCCCCACTGGATAACTTTGTATCTTGGAGAAATTTGTCCACCATGGTGATGATAGCTATAAATGACAAGTGACAGGCATACAAACCACTTATATGTACTCAACCTCGGTATCCTGGTAGATATGAAAGTGTGTGGTGTGACCTTGAGGTGACATGGTAGTGAGGTGAATTCATTGAGGTATACCGTTATTCCTGCAGTTCTATGAGTATGGGTTCCACATTCTCATTGCTATGTTCTTGAAAAGTACAAGGGTGACTTACAAGTAGCCAGATCATCCTAATGAGAGAAGCCGAGAAACATAATTTAGGGTCATGTTTAACTAAATTACAAGGAGGGGTTGTCCAATGAATAAAGGTTTGTGGGGACACCCCCATCTAGTGTAGGTAAGTTTGAGTTAACAGTCAACAGTTCACTGTTGACATCAGCTGTTTGAATCACTATTATATAGTGATATACATCATTGATATACATCATTATATAGTTTTTAACCTTATTACTAGCCCTAAACTGCTACTGTCCCAACGTGTTGCAGGCAGCAAATTCGAAATGAGTGAATATTTGCAAAAAACAATAAAGTTTATCTATTTTAACGGGACATATCTTATTTTTGTAGTGTATTCAACTGAATATGGGTTGAAAAGCATTTGCAAATCATCATATTCTGTTTTTATTTATGCTTTACACAATGTCCCAACTTCATTGGAATAGGGGTTATATTTAAGAGGTAGAGGTAACACACCCACGAGAGGTAAGTGAGTTTCAGGGGAATGGTTAGTACGTAGGAGAAAACCCACAACCAGGAACCATGGCAAGCTGACCTATCAGCACCTAACTTTGTTTTCCTAGATCAGAATGTCACGCTATCACACTACAAGATAAAACAGATATGATAATAAAGATTTGTCAATGCTTTTGTTTCACTGATCTATTCATGGTGGACATTAATCCCATGGTCGATCTACTATTGTTTATGACCTAACTGGGACAACACCCAGGCCTGCCCCTCCTTCGGGATTTTTCCTGTCCATCTGGTTGCTGAGGGAGAAGGGACCTCCCCTGGCTCTTGGCGAGCATTGATTCAGGGGCCTTGGGGAATTTTATAGACAAGGGATTGGTCCACCAGCTTGGGGCCCACTTGGACCACCTACCACAAGCCAACCCACTGAACAGCATTGATGGGCACCAGCTGCCAGCTGGGTTCCAGTGTGGTTTCCCATTGTACATTGCCAGTAGAGATGCAGCTGGAGCCCCATACCAAGTGAGTGACATTTTCAGTCACAGAAGTGCCAGTGCTGCACTAGATTCCTGTGGTTATAACTCCACAACCTTCACATCAACTGGCAGACCCCCACCATAGTCTTCTGAGTGCCAGGAGGCATGCCTCTTGCCAGCGCCTAAGCCATGACCCCTGGGGTGGGGGCACCCCACCCTTGACCTCTTCAGGATCCCGGCTCACTATCAGGACCTGGTAGAGGTCTTCAACAAACAGCGGGCTGAAGGATTGCCTCCCCATCCAAGTGAGCCATCCCCATCACCCCCCCAAGTGCAGAGTTATGAAGGAGTACATCAAGGAGGCACTGGAATGAGGGCTCATTCGGCGTTTGTGGTGAAGAAGGATGGGACACTATGCCCCGAGTGGATAACAGGGGCCTCAATACCATCATGGTCAAAGCGGTCAAAGAGGTACCCCCTGCCACTGATGAACTTAGTGTTCAATGTGCTCCAGCAGGCCACCCTGTTCATCAAGTTGGACGTCCAATGTGCCTACAACCTGCTGCGCATCTGGCAGGGGGATGGGTGGAATACTCCCTTCCTGACCCCCACAGGGCATTATAAGTATCTTGTACAAGATACTCGTAAAGCCCTTCAGCCTTATAAATACCCCAGCAGTCTTCCAACGGCTGGTTAATGACATGTTTCTGGCTGAAGAGGCCTTCCACTGCCTCAATGGGCAGCTGACATTGGCTCCCACCCTGAGCTTTTCAGACCCAGAGTCTGTCTTTGTCATTGAGGTAGATGCCTCTGAGACAGCTGTAGTGGTGGTCCTGTCCTAGAACTTGGTGGAGGACCATAGGCTGCACCCCTGTGCATTGGGAAGGCTACTAGGCATGTACCTGCCATATTGTCAATCAGGCCCAACAAGGAACATCTGGTCTGCACCTCTAAAGGCTTCCCCTTGATGCCACATGCCCTTCATGCCTCCTAGCTGCTAAGGATTCCCCCGTTAACTCTGTGCTCACTATGCCCCTGCCTAGTGGTGCTACCACCACCCTCCATCGAGTCACTCTCAGCCTCTGGACAGGTGCTCAGGTGAACACCCACGTCATGACAGTAGGTGTTCAAGGGTGGGGACCAGGAGTATCCCACTAAATCAGCTTAACTGACTGTTTCAAGTCCCTCTTTACTTTAGAGGTGTGTTATTTGACTGTACCACAATGGGGGAAAGAGACATAGAAATACTTGTAACTGAGAGTATTATTTGCAGAATATACCAAAATTGTGTGTCTTTTTTAAGTCAATAACTTTTACAATTATTCACTTTATAATCTAATGCCTAAAACACACACCTTACTATTATCTAGACCCAAATATTTTCTCAATATTAAATCTTCCTCCATATCTTGGAAGCTTCTTGAATGTTCCATGAGTAGCAAACTTCTCGATAACATTTCAAGTTGACAGTGGGATTCCAAGGTCATTGGAGATAGTCTAGTATCATGTACTGGTTACACAAGACAACTCTCTTGTCTATACCATTGAGAATAGAATTTTAAACATCAGAGTCAACAGCTTTCTTCCTAGATGTGTTGAAGCCTAACAATGCCTTGCTTGGCTTCTCCTAATAAATCATATGACAACATATTTTGGTCTAAATGTTAGCCTGTTAATAAAATACTGATTATTCAGATCACTCACTGGCTCATCACTACTATGCCAATCTTGTAAGCTGCATGCTGGTTCATCTCTCTCTATGCCAATCTTCTAAGCTGTGTAATGTTACTCTCTTTATACTGATTTTGCATGTGTACCCTGCTCTCACCATTCAGGTCCCCCTCACTGCCCACTGATCACTGCCCAGCTGGCTACTAATCCTCTTCTATCCTTATAGTTGCTATCCATTTCCTAATTGCTAATTCCTAATGTGGTAGCTAGGTTATGCTCCCTCAGACTATAAGTAATCTTGTAACATTGCTGCTTTTCCAATTTTCCATATTACCTAAACCAGGAGATTGTTAATATTGATATTTTAGATCAGAAACTGTACGGGGTTTAACACTAATTAAAGCTAATATGAAACTCTTAGGCAACTGACAAACTGACAAAACTGTCTATTATTATTGTAAATTTACAATTATCTCATCAAGATGGCAGCCAAGTAAGTTTATTACTTGTGTTAATATCAAAGCTCTGAGTTTTATCTATTAATGGGTGATATTTCAAGTAATTTGGCCCTGAAGGAGACGTTGTAGGAAACGGTGGGGTTCGGGTGAGGATTAAGAGACTATTCCGGCTCTCCGTTGAGTTTAACGGCACGCTCTAGTATATCAATCCCAGAAGCGGCTGTTTCATCTCTCGGCGCTCCATGGAGTATAGATACTATCGGGCTCATTCAGCTTGCCCCTGCCGGATTATCAGCTCCTTGTCGGCTTCCAGGAAGATTGCATGTCTGTGGCGGTGGTATTAATTACTTATATCTTCGCCCATTGGAATTCCAGCTCCGTGTACAGACTTGCATTGGTTAAAAAAAAAAAAAAAAAAAAAAAAAAAAAAAGGGGGGGGGGGGGGTCTGGCATGCTCTTTTAAAAACCATTTTAACTGTAGGTTAATCAACTTAAACTTTTTACAAGTTTTGAGATACAGATGATTAAAGTGGTCTTGCCACTCGTGTACAAAACCCCTAATTTCAATACTGTTTTTATTCATTAACTCTCTGATTTTTTATCCTCAATTGTCCCTAGTTCTGACTCTCTCTTAATTCTTGGTGACTTTAATATCCATGTCTGTTGCCCTTCAAAAGCTCTGGTTGCTGAATTTTTAAATCTGATAGACTCTTTTAACCTTACTCAGTCAGTTAGAGACCCTACTCATTTACATGACCATGTTCATGCTTTTCAGTGGACAATGTGGAAATCCATGATATCTGCCTTTCAGATCATAGGCCTGTTATGTTTGAGTCGGTTTTATTATTCCACCAGTTAAGCATCAGTCACATTGTCATTATACTCGCATTTTAAATTCTTCTACTGCTCAACTGTTCTCTAATGCTTACCTAGCATCAGCTTTTTATTTTAATACAGCAACGTCTTTGTTGGACAGAGACGTGGATGCCCATATGAACCTTTTTAATGCTACATGTTCTGATATTCTTGACTCTATTGCTCCATTTAGAGTTAAAAAAAATCAAAAGTTAAAATACAATCCTGGTCTACTTCTGTAACCCGCTCACTTAAGCCTAGTTCACACATACACGGTTGTGGCCGAGTTAACCGAGATTTGGCTTACCAAAACGCCCGAATTGTATCCTGGAGTGTTCCTGCAAAACCTGGATGCTTACGAATTAACCGGTGGTGGGCGTGGTCTAAACCGGGAAAAAAATCCCGGTGGCACAAAAAGTTTCAACATGTTGAATCTTTCCGGGAGTTTTTGCCGGAACCATAACATAATGACCTTATAGACCATATAGACGACCTGGAAAGACGTGAGCCTGCCTGTAAGAAACAGTTTTTATCAATTAAGGCAAATCACTAAACTGAAAACTATTTTGACATTAAAGGACCTGTAGAAAGTCATTCATGCTTTTATTTCAACATGCCTTGATTATTGTAATTCCCTTTATATAGGCATCTGTCAGTCCTCTTTGACCCATCTGCAGCTTCTGCAAAATGCTGCAGCCAGACTGCTTACGGGTACAAAGAAACGGGAACATATTACACCTGTTCTGGCCTCTCTGCATTGGCTTCCCATTAGTTTTAGGGTCCAATTTAAAGTTTTATTATTATTTGTTTTTAAGGCAGTTCATGGTATGGCTCCTCTATATATCAGTGATATGTTGTGTCCCTACAAAGCTCAAAGGTCTCTTCAATCTGCTAACAAATTACTATTAACTGTTCCAAATTCTCGACTGAAATTTAAGGGAGACTGTGTGTTTTCTGTTACTGCTCCTAGACTGTAGAATTCTTTACCCCAGGACATTAGACAGTCATCTTCCATTGAACAATTCAAAACCCACCTTAAATCCTATCTTTTCTCCTTGGCTTATGAGGGTGGTTAATTTATTAATTTATTGATTTTTCATTACCTCTTAACTTTTTACTAATTTATTTCCTTTATATGATTTTGCTTTTATTCTGCTGTCCTGACTCCTGTTGTTAGTTATTTCTGCTGTACAGCACTTTGGTCAGCTTCTGCTTTTAAATGTGCTTTATAAATAAATTTGAATTGAATTGAATTGAATCATCTCAAAATTGAAAATATTAACCAAACAGGGCAAATTACTTTGATAATGGTGCTGTTATTGGAGTTTATATACATAAATTAAGATTTTAAAATATATACACTATTCTGTTCAGACATGCAATATACAAATCCACACACATGTCTTCTTCCTAGGGATTGACTAATAAGCTATCTAATTTAAAATGTTGGTTCTGGACTTATGGGGATGGGGTTGCCCAGGAGACGGCAATCTAGTGCAGAAGTTTATAGTTTGAGTATGAGTATGAATAGAATAAAGCCCTTCCATTAATATGTTTTAACATTAGAAATGCAGGAAAAAGACAAAGAGGAAGGCCAAAGAGGAGATACAGTATATGGATGCAGTTAGAGAGGACATGGAAGTAGTTGGTGTGAGGACAGAGGATGCAGAGAACAGAAAAGGGAAAAGCTGAAATAATAAGAAGAACAAGAAAGAAGAAGATATGTTTTAACATGCAAATATTTTATCAAGCCTTGTGGAAGTTGATATCTCCTGACATCCACACTTCATCATATTCTGTTTATATTGCTGTGTTCTTTCATTTCTGGCAAGATAGCTTGTTATTACAGCGAAAAGACATTTGACATACAATGACAGACATGTCAGAAACATAAACATATAAATTAACAATTACTGCAGCTGAAATGATTTGTAATTGGTAATTTGACTCATCACAGTAAATCATATTGGTTTAGTCACTGCAGTACATGCACATGATATTGTTTTGGAATATGATATACACAAGTAAAATTAAATGAATGTTATCCATTTAATGTAATAAAGAGCAAATATTAAACACCCTCCTAAGCCTAAAAATGGACCTGATTGGTTGATATTAAGTGGTGTCTTACCGAGATAAACACTTTAACTTGACCTTAATTTGGCCGTATTACTGCAATGCCATGTAATTTTTCTACTAGGTGTGACCGAGGAAGAAGAGAAATCAACTAGATTTGAAACTATTAACTGATACTCGAGAAAGCCATTTTAGTGGCAAATCAGCTATGCAATTATTGTTATTTTATGTGCGTAAAAATGATTAAAAATTAATGCTTTTTATTTTGCATATTTTAGTTTATTATTTTTCCTTCTAAAAATGTTGTTGTAATGTGGGGGCACCCTGGTATGTGCTGCACATCACACAAACAAAGCCAAAGAATGCCAAGACCATAGCATATGAGGGCATTAAGCAAACCTCTGCCAGGTTCGTATCCCTCATCTGTAAAGTTTGTGTGATGCCCTTATATGTGCAGTATCTAGATGTCCTGTGTTGTGTACAAAGTACAGATGTGATAACACATATATGTGTTTCCTGGGATGGAGGCTGAGACCGGGTGTGTTTAATGCATATCCAGATCAGGGGTGACCCCACGTTACAGGTCTAGGGCTAACCTAAGTTTAAACCAATATAGCTGAGTATGAGAACCAATCATCAAAGCCAGAGAATATCATATTGTTGTTCTTTGTATTAATTTATTCATTTACATTTAATGAACCATAGGAACAACTTTCTTGCTTTCATAAGTATTTACACATTGAACTTCAAACCCAAAACCATTCGAAATGTATATTCAATTATTTTTAATGAAAGTTCTTTTTAATGAAAGTTCATTTTTAAAATTCATTTGACTAGAGAAGACAATGTCACCCTATGGAATCTAAGCTAATATTAGAGTGATTTAAAACTTTTAAACTTTTGATGAAACTTTAAATATTTTTTATATTGCAGCTAATTAAAAAAATAAACAAATAGTCAGGATTTCAGGGAAAAACTGATGTTGTAAAGTGCAACCAAATTCTTGAAAAATAATTGTTTGTGTGTTAAAGTTTTAAATTGAAAAAAAAAAACAAACAAACAAAAAAAACCCTTTATTTCTTTTCAAGGGAGGTCTGACTCGAGGATCCAAAAGTGCCTTGCAGTCAACCTGTGTTAAGAGGCATAGTTACGGCTCCAGGATCACTAGCGGTCAGAGCCGGCACGCCGATCAATCTGACGCCAACACAAGGTCATGCTGATTACACCTTACGAGGAGCACCTGCACGAACACCTATAAAACAACGGCATTTGGCAGAGTTCCTCGTCGTGTTCTTGACCACTCTACACGTCATTGCCATTGGCGTTTTTCTTCAGTGATTGTATCTACAGGTTATTGACATCTGGTTTTATTCTCCTCGCTTGCGTTTTGATTCTCGTGTTTTCGTTTTCGTTTCTCGTGCTTTTGTTTTCGGGATTTTTGAATCACGTCTGACTTCGGGTTTTTTCGGCAGCTGTTTTGGTTTCGTTTTGTAAGTGTCTTGTTTTGCGCAGCCTTCAACTTTTTGGGTTGCGGCTGTTTACAGAGTTTGACTCTGTTCCTCAGTTCTCCTCCTCAGTCAGTTGTTGGGTTGGTTTTGCGCTTGAGCTCTGCCTTGCTATTTTTGTTTACTCACATTTTCTGCTCCCCTCATTATTAATTGCCTCTTAGTTCTCTTTTTTCCCCTTTCCATCTGCACTGCAGTTTCACATCTTCAGTGGCGGCACTTATGGTGGCTACCCAATTGCCCAGGGATAAAGGTACCGGCTCTTCTGCCAAGAGGGGGAGGCAGAGTAGGTTCCAGGAGGGCTGAAGTAACCATAAGGTACTTATATAGCATAGGGTCAGAAGGGATCCACTGCAGCTGTCACTGCGCCCCGTTCAGCACCATCGATGCCCGCCCCACTGTTAGCCCCCTGCGATTAGGTCC
The DNA here is from genome assembly GCA_033118015.1 of Loricariichthys derbyi. Lineage (NCBI taxonomy): Eukaryota > Metazoa > Chordata > Actinopteri > Siluriformes > Loricariidae > Loricariichthys > Loricariichthys derbyi. The sequence goes on from JAVSBU010360995.1 coordinate 12,483, forward strand.
TTCTTCCCCCGTCATGACTGACAACTGCCTTTCAGTTACTAGCATATTTCTTTAAGGACTTCTAGAATTCTTTCTTTGACATCAGCAGTGTAACAAATCTCTCACCCAAACATATTCTCCCTAATCTTTAACAAATGCACACCTACCACAGATGATAGTTTGTTTTCCTGTAGTGGGAAAGAACAGAAAACTTATTCATTTGAAGTCAATTATGAAGGAAGCCAAAGAGCATCTGTTTAATTCATGTAGTTAGTGTTTAAGATGCACAACTCTGTAACACAAGTTCCTAGGAATACAGTAAAAGAAGAAAGCATTAAAGCTGTTCTGTAAAGCTGTTCCATCATTTTAACACTATGTATTTCTGATTACATACCATTTCCCTATTAATAATTTTATTTTCCTCAGTAAATGTAAAGTAACAGCAGCTTATTTAATGGTTTGCTTAATACTTGATTTTCTATGAAGTGCCTAGATGGAATGCTACTTTGCTTTTAATGTTTGACCAGTCATTTTAAAATTAATGCTATACTAGTAAGCTATAGCCTAAATATCTGTTTACCTATTCAACTGATTTGGTAAGCAATACATTTTATATTTAATACCAAGCTAGCAGGCTATGTATTCTGTAATGTTTATTTATTTGGTTGACGTTTAATATCAAACTAGCAAGGCATTTAGACGTTTTTGTTTAAGTATTGTTCCTATATGCTCATAACTTCATGTGTCTTATGTTTCCTTTAATAACAAGCCACCAAACCCTTTACCATTTTATATTAACTGTAAATTTAATACCAAGCTACAAATATATTTAGATTTACAGTATTTAAAACACAGCTAGCAGCCTATTTAGCCCGTATTGTTTATGTGTTCAAGGGCCAATTATGAGACCATCTTATCATATGAGACCATGGCTGTGTACAGAATGGCATATTTAAACAGAATTTGGTCCAGTGCACACTGCTCAACTTCTTACAGTATCCAACTGACATTTCATGTGATGGTGTAATTGATGATTTTGCATCAAAGAAGGCAAGAATGGTTAGGATTTAGATGGGAGTTATACAAGTATTTTTGGTTTGTTGATTGAAGTGCAGTAGGTCAATAATTAAAGTTCTCTTTATTATTAGTGTGCTTTTGGTTTTGTATTTATATTTATTTGAATTTCTTTATATAGTTTGTATTTCTATTTGTCTTACATTTGTACATATTTATATAAATTTATATTCATATAGTTTTAAGAGTGTACTTTTTTTCTGGGCAGCTTATTATAAATTACAGTTTGCATAATGTGGGCCTGTTTTTTCTGCCAAATTAGTTTAGCCCCTGTAGGGGTCACTATAGGTTAGGCTCACCCAGGGTGTCACACAGCCTAGAACCACCACTGCTTGTGAAGAAAGAACATCTGACTTTTTGAGTAGGCAAAACACTATGAATGGAAAGACACCAACAAATCTGAGGTCTTAATGCTGTGGTTGTGAGCCACAAAGCCATCGACTGGATCAAACCATTTGCGAGAAGTTATGATTGTTTATGATTGATGTCATATTTAAAGTCAAGCTACCATTTCATTCATGTTGTTTTATCAATTTATATATTTAGGACCAGCTTCTTCCCCACTACACTGCCACTGTCCAGGCAATCTAAGCAGAAGGACAATCAAATTTATGAATATTTGGTAGTAGTCATGTTTCAAAAGGTTAAGACACAAAGGTCTCTGTCTGCTATGAGGTCACATTACACAGTCCAAGCTTGTTTCAAACTCTGGTGTGAATTCTCACTTTGACATAACGTATACAAGAGCAGTTACAAACATTATTTATACATGATACAATGAACAGCCCCAACTTTCAAACACAGGTATATTGGTATAACCCATCTCACAAACATAGACCCATTGGAATGCCCTTTATCAGAAACACTGGTCCACTGGTAATTAGGTTCAGTTTTACCACTCTCTTATCCTCTTGAGACGTTGCGTCCTCATATGAGGACATTACGAACAACTTCCTATACAAAGACAAAGTTTAGTTTTTATACTTGTTAGGGCCTACTAATCCCAAATAGCTAGGAGAAATTAAAAATGCACACCAAGCAAAGGTCCGGGTCTCAGGAGGTTATACACAAGTGACCTGGCATCTCATTTCACAGAATCAGCTCCACTAATACTATAGCTTACAATCTTGGGTCAGCTGGTATCCACATCTACCAACTTGGATCTACTGGTAATTTGTACTGGGACCTTTAATCTTATAAACATACCCGTATCAGGAAGGGCATATGGCATAGAACCTGCAAATTATCATATTTACATGATTCACTGTAGTGACCTTGAACAAGAGCAGTAGAAAAGGGATCATTGTGGGTACACAGGACAGTTGGTATAGTCCATTCCACAAATACACTTGCTGTGTCTGTATAATATGTTTTTAGTGCATAGTATGAAAAACTATCCCCACAGGGATAGAAATATCTGACATTTTTATCACAGTGGGGACCAGCACATCTTGCTGGTCCCTATGGCACAACTGCTTTTTTATAGAAATGGCAACTTTGTTTTGAAAAACCAAAAAAGCCCAATGATTTTCTTTAGATTACTGAGGTTAAGGATAGGGTTAGTGGTAAGTGTTGCTCTATCATTAATAGTACAGTAATCAGCCACCTGCTGTTATCACTATGTTCCTCTTACTCCCTCCATTGCTGTTCCACTTCCAGGAAGCATTTTTATTTTAGTAATGGGTTATATTCACTTGTTTATGAACACACTTGTTATGCTGCTGCTATTTTTAGAAGAGCATTTGTTTTATATGTTCTAGGTGTTTGGATGAGTTATGCATGTAGAGAGTGCCAGCGAATGGATTCCTATCCTGTATGTGAAGTGGCAGTTTTGGGGGTGTAGTGACCTCATGAAAAGAGGTTGACTACAAATTAATGAATCTTATAAATGCGTGCAATTCACATTTAGATATAAATGTACACTGACCCCTCTAGTCACCACTAGTCCCAGCCTGCCCTCTCATCATTTTAAATGGTCTAGAACCATCACTGTGCATGTGTGAGGACAGAAATCATATTTTTTATCTGACAGAGTAAGAGCTCTGAGATAGTGAGACAGTGAGATTCTTAGGGAGTCAGCAGCAGTTTGCCTCCATAGCACTCAACAACACAGGGCTAATTAGTAACAATACATGCCATATCATCTTACTCCACATTCACATTTACAGCATTTAGCTAGAGCAAATTACAATCCAAGCAATCATGTTTTAAGGGCCTTGCACAAGTATATTCCAGTGGCTGTTTGGTGTTGTGGAATCTGAACTCTTTATGCTTAAAGGGCAAATTTAACACAAAACTATCTTTTCACCATTGAATCCTAATAACATCAATATCATATATCTGTTGACAAAGTGAAATTTAAATCAATGGGTTTTAAGAAAAAATTAATTTTGACCAGCTCTGCTCTGAAACGGAAGTTCTGAATGCGCCTTCAGTAGCTTTCATTAAGTCCCTAGTGATGACGTGTATGCCGGGAGACGGCGGCGATTACAGCATTAGCTAGTTCAGTAAACTGTAGTGTAAACAAAACGAAATGCCGAACTATTATATTATATTATAATATTATAAATAACTATTTTCATGAGCCAGAGCTGCGAACTGTTGTTTGTTCAAACCACTTCAAAGAGAATTGCTTTGAAACTCCCTGCGAATCGATCCGAGATTATCAACAGGAAATCGGTTTCAAGAGCAGGTATGCGATCTCACTAACTGAAAAACCATTTATTAAACATAATGAAAGCATTGAGATCCCAATATGCTTAAGCATTGGGCTGGATCGCAACTGCCTCGTGCTCGTTATTATTGCTACATGACATCAACTATGGTAGTAGATTATGGGCTAAATTGCGCCCGTTTTACGTGAAGCTCTGAGTGGAATGATAAACTGTATATTTATTCATTCTACCTGTGTACTGCATATGTAG
>JAVSBU010361194.1:0-16446 GCA_033118015.1 Loricariichthys derbyi
TCAGCAAGCTGGTACCAACTTGGTTTTCATGGTACTGTTCCTTGGTTTTCATGATGTTGTTTGATCACTAATGTTCTCTGACCTCTGAGGCCTTCACAGAACAGTTGTAGTTATATTGAGAATAAATTACACACAGGTGCACTATTTACTAATAAGGTGACTTCTGAAGGCAACAGGTCACAATGGATTTCAGGGATATCAGAGTGCAGGGGTTGAATACAAATTCATGTCACACTTTTCAAATTTTTATGCATTATACATTTTGAAAAACATGTATCATTTTCTTTTCAATTCACACACACTTGCTACTTCTTGTTGGTCTATTATATAAAGTCCAAGTAAAATGCATTTAGTTTTTTGGCTGTAACGTGTAAAAATTTGGAAAAGTTTGGGGGTATGAATACTTTTGCAAGACACTGTAAACTCTGTGTGTGTGTGTGTGTGTGTTTGTGTGTGTGTGTGTGTGTGTGTGTGTGTGTGTGTGTGTTGAGTGGGAAGGGTGGAGGTAATGCATCCATATATCAGTCTTTCACATTATCGTTCAATTTTTATTTGCTCACAATAAGTATAATACATTTAATCACAGTTCAAGTTCTTTTAGTTGTGAAAAATAAAGTTATCCACACATATTTTTCATCATACTTTTAATTATATAAAATTAACACTGTCCTGCAGTTCCTGCTTTGTGGCCTGCAGACATTGAAGGTCCCTGCCGCTCTCCTGACATCACCCTGGTTTGTCCCAATCACAGCACAAGGATCATCATAACAGGTCCCTGATTCTTTGCAATCCAAATCTGCAGTCCCTGACACTCCTTATTACTCCAGTGAGCTGTTGCCCAATTTGACTCAAGCCTCAGCAACTATAGCCATCCATTCTGACAATCACTGGTGACGTAAAGGGCTGTCAGTGCATCATCCAGCAATATTCCTTATATTTTACATATCACCAGGCCATTAGTGACCCAGTCTGCATTTTGCTTCTTATCTTCCTGCTATCCCCTTATCTAGACCAATGCCAGCTGGAACTAGTAGGGAGAGGAAACCCACAACTACGGCTACTCCATGGAAGTTGATCACTCTCATGGCAGCCGCCTAGATAAATGCATCACCTGCAGCTCCTGTGGTTTCTGTCTTGATGGCCCTTGTCTGTCCTGCAACTGACCTGATGGTCCTGTGTAATGTCAACATTCCAGCCAGTCGCTGTTAGAATTCAGCTGCTGGCATGCTTCACTCTAACAATGTCAATTAGCATTTAAACTGAGCATTTAAACGCTGTTTTTTCAAGCACTCTTCAAAAGGTTTTGAACTGTTTCACGAGGTTTCTGAACTGATGTGTGACTTTGATTCTAAGCTGTCCATTTCTCATTTCTTTTCCAGTCCTCTTCACGAACCACACTCCATTTCTGTACTGTGCAACTAAGCAATTGATTCTGACTCAGTTTACTGGCCGTGTGTTTGAACCTTGCTCTGTTTTGCTTTATGTCTTGTGTTCTGGATATATTACCTCATTTTGATAATAAAGCTTTCTCAGCTTTCTACATTCCTCTCCTGTTTCTGTCAGATAATACCGGTAGCTAAGTTCCTTGTTTAGTTTTCACTTGGATTAAATAACATTACATCTTACATTCAGTCTTAAACAACACTCATGGTGTTCACAGTAGTAGGAAAATTAGATTTTGGCTAAACTGATTTAATTCTGCTTTATAACAGTCTTTTAAACAACTGATTACAGGTTGTCCACTTTGCCAGGAGAAATGGAGAAAACATTTATTAACATTAAAGTTTTTGCTAAAGCTTACCCAAATCAGAGTGATTAAATTGTTTTACTATAGGGTAGAGCTGTAGACTTCTAATTTGACAATAGACAAGCCCACCCAATATGTTTTCGATTGCGATTTGTTATGTTCAAATTGAATCAAAATTATTCGCATTAGAATGTGGCTGTACATGACATCACAGCATGCTTTTTTTTCAGAAACAATTAATTTGCATTCACTTTTATCTTTACTACAGCGAAGCTTGAAAGGTTGTGTACTAAAAGCAAAGGTTCACATACTTTTGCCACTCACTAATATGTAATATTGTTTCCTTTTCCTCAATACATAAATGACCAAGTATAATATTTTTGTCTCATTGGTGTAACTAGATTCTCTTCATCTACTTTTAAGACTTGTGTGAAAATCTGATGATGTTTTAGGTCATATTTATGCAGAAATATAGAAAATTCTAAAGGGTTCACAACCTTTTAAGCACCACTGTATGAAATATATTGAATTCATACTGTTTGTAATAAAATAATATTCAAAGTGGATGTAAGGAACATCCATACCATCAGAACATATTCTGATTTGTGGTGTGGCTCATCTGTGTACTGTAGCTCCTGTGTGTCTTCGGTATGAGAGGTGGAGGTGTGTTATTGGAGAATGCTTGTACTGTCTTTTCAGGCTGGAAGTATAATATGACAACAAATTTTGTGTTACTCTGATGCAATACAGTCTTTACAATATAGTCAGGGTCTTTCTAAATTAAAATAACACAACCTTTGCAGGAAACAAGCCTAAATATGGCATATTTTTGCAAATTCTAAGAATATTTTTTAAAACTATGAAAAACCAAAAGTGCGTGTGTATAAAAACATTTTTGTAAAGTTTCATAGCTTAATTTACTTGTCAATAATTAATAAAATATTAATTCGTAGAAATATGCTATATTTAAGGTTGTCCCCTGAGAAATTATTAGCTTCTTTATCTTTTGAAAACGAACAAAACTGCATTTATGTAAACCCTTTTCAGTGAATAAAATGAAGAAGGAAATTGTACCTGTTGTAACTGGAATATCCAGTTCTGATAATCCTCTGGGTAAGTACATGAGACTAGTAAAGGTTCCATCATTTCTCCTTTAAAAAATAAACACATTAAATGTCATATATATTTTAATACCTGTCATCATAACTGCAGATGTATCCTTGGAAGTACTGCAATCTAACACCACATATGTCACGATGTGGGGGGCGAGATGGAAAGGGAGGACCCACTTGGAGCTTCATGAATAAGGGTAGGCTTTATTGAACGTAAAATACGGTAACTAAGGAGATGAAAGCAGAACAACATAAGCAAAGCCAAAAATGAAACCAAAAAGCCTTAACAGTTAACCCCCAAGGGCAGACAGGGCTAGGATGCATGGGAATGACTAAGACACGTCCAAGGTGAAGTGGACCCAGTTTTATCGCCGGCGTACTGGTCCAGCCAACCACGCTCATGGGCCTAATTTTATGGCCGAATGTACCAGTCCGGCCAACCACAGGAATGAAGGGGAGGCCCAAGCGAGGGCCGGTAGGGTGCAGTGATGGGACAGGCCCCGAGTGATGACCCCCTGCGGTAACGTATACCCTAGCAGTATCGCCATGTGGATCCTTTAGGAGCGGCCTGGCAAAAAAAATTGTTTAATAAAACAGCAGAATTTTGCTGTTTTATTAAAATGAAAAAATATAATTTTCATATGGACATACATATTCAGACCCTTTGCTATGACACTTGGAATTTAGCTCTAGGGTCCTCCCATTTCTCTTGTTCAGCTTTGAAATGTTTCTGCACCTTGGTTGGAGTCCACCTGTGGTAAATTCAGTTGATTGGACATGACTTGAAAAGACTCACACCTGTCTATAAAGGCTCTCAGAGCTATGCATGAGGAGGAAATAACTGTGTATAGAGCTCAGAGACAGAATAGTATGGAGGCACAGATCTGGAGAAGGCTACAAAAACATTCTGCACCACTGCAAGTTCTCAAAAGCACAGTCGCCTCCATACTTATTAAATGGAAGAATATTAGAACAATCATGACTCTTCCTAGAGCTAGCCACCCAACCAAACAAAGTAACTGGGGGATAAAAGCCTTGATAACAGAGGTGACAAAGAACCCAATAGTCAGTCTGGCTGAGCTCCAAAGATCCTGTGTCCAAATGGGAGAAACTTGCAGATGGTCCACTATCACTATAGCACTCTACAAATTTGGTGTTTAAGGCAGAGTAGCCAGACAGAAGCATTTCATCAGTAAAAGACATGAACGCCTGCCTATAGTTTAAAAAAAAAGCACCTAAAGAGCTCTCAGACTGTGAGAAACAATATTCTCTAGTCTTTTGAGTCTAGCCAGAGCCATTGAACCCAATCAAACATATTTACAAATCTGGAGACACCTGAAAATGGCTGTCCAGCAATGGCTCCCATCCAACATGACAGAGCTTAAGTTGATCTGTAGAGGAGAATAGCAGAAAATCCCCAAATCCAGGTGTGGAAACTTTGTGGCATCATCGTCTTGCAATGCTCCTGGATCTAATCTCAGCGTCACTGAACATCTCCTGAACATCACAGAGTCACTACTGAACTGAAAATATGCTACCTACCAAAAATCTTAAAAACTCCTGCAGCACTGCTGTTTCTAATTCACTCATACCAGCCCAATACACACTACCACCACATTAGTGTTTCTGCAGTGCTGATAATTATCCACCGCCCAAATAGTACCTTATATGTGGGGGTCCTTACTATTAGGAAGAAGAGTAAAGGGGACTAATAAAATATGTAGAGAAACAGATGGACTACAGTCTGTAATTTTAGAACTGTAAAGTGGAACTGATAAAATGGACAAGCAGTCAAAACAAGGAGTTGTACCTTTTATAAAAAATAAAATGTAATCAACACTTGTAGTATGTGTTATGAGTTGGGGAATGATGGAAGAAGGACCCACATGCAGACAGCTTCATGTAAAAACGGTAGATTTTATTAACTCCCAACAAAGCTATATCTAAAGATGAAAACAAATGAAAACAACATTAAAATACTAAAAAAAAAGAAAACAAAAACCTTAACGGCTAAACCCCCAGAAAGGTCTATGGAGCACGAGGATGGAGAGGTCATGTCCGCAGTCATGTGTATACCTTTATGGTCAGCATACAACCAACCGAACATGCAGGGATAAGGAAGTGGTATGGCAAGGGGCACAAAGGAAGCAGGGCCCTGGGTGGCATCCTAGCCTGTGGTTGCCACACTTTCTGCTGTGTCCACTGCTGTGTGATCCCTTTACAGCTGGATGCCGTGCCAGACAGCCACATATGAGGGGCATCTCTTGCCCGCTACAGTGTGGTTTCATCCTGATGGGTCATGGCACCAGATGACCACACAAGGGCACAGGACACGTCTGAAGGGGAGGCGAATGGAGCTGAGTGAAGTTCACTTTCTCCACACTGCCCTAAACCCTACCATACCTTGAACCTTGTGCTTCTACGTCGCCCCTCCTCTTTAAAGTTGAGGTTGTACTTTTTGTCCCTGACTCTCTCGGGCATACTCATGAGTGAGACTGGTGCACCCGCCCACATGCTGCACCGCAAAATGTGTGGACTTTAACTCAGCATGCAACTCTGCAAAGTGGGTGGGGCAAAATGTGCAGTAGTAAATTCACGTGCCACAAACCCTACCAATGCATGCCTCAACAATCTGCTCCAGGATCAGAGCGATGCCAGGCAGCGGGGGATCTGATCAGGATCCATGCCAGTATCAATGGTGACACACCGGCTTCACTCCAGTGTCATCATTTTATGGGGCCCAGTACAGCTGTAGTTGATTAGCAGGCATCTGCGCCACACCATTAGATGACTCAATGAGCATGCGCATGGGGCATGGCTGCGTCGCCGATTCGTGGCCTTGCCATTCCACCCCCCCCCCCCAGTCCCCTACTGGCATGCCGAGGATATGGCAGGGAACCTCTGAGTACCCCCTCTTAAGGGGGTGGCTCCTGGAGCCCCGTAAAATGGGCCCATCGTGCATCGTGTACCATCCTCCGGTCAGAAGGAGGTGGGGTAGGGTTGGGGCAGGCCGGAAGTGGGCACAAGATCTAACATGAGCTCATCTACCAGGAAGCTGTCTGATGAGTCCAAAAGTGGCAACATCATTCTGTGTTTGGGCATGATGGAAGGAGGACCCATGTGCAGACAGACAGTGTGGTTCCATAGGGGGATGTTTCTTTAGACCATCAATACTTAAGTCAGGCTTCAGGGCTTCTCAGTGTCATCTAATTCAACCCAGTGGTTAATTACCACGTTTAACATGTAACTATGATTATTTTCTGCACTACAGGACTGGAAATGTTCCCTCTCTTAAATAATCTCATAAAATAATAAATTTAAGCTCTGATTGTGGTCAAGATAAGTAAGGGTAAAATTACATGCTTTTCAATTATAATAAAATAAAAACCTAGAGTCTGTCAATAAATCTTTTAAATGGGTACATATTTAATCTTTGTTAATACCTGGAACATTATTCTAGAATTTATCAAGGACACTTTCATAAATACTTCATTTGTTTGAATGTAATTTTTATAATAAATATTGTTGTGTGGATGTCATCATTTAATGTTTAACAAATAGATGACAATTATTACAAATACCTGTGAGTTCGAATTCAAGCCTTCCTGGCTGTGCAGATCTCTCCAAAGCTCTGATGCTTCTTCGTGGCAGACGACCCTGCAAAAGTTTGGATTGATGAAATTTTGAGTAAACAGGAATAAATTACTCACAATTCCATGACAGTGTATATCTTGCATATATTAATGGGTTAAAACCCATACTATTCATCAAACAAAGAATGTTAAACTGATTGCGATATACAGTAACTGTGGCACCTGGAGCTCGTAAGCAAGACATCTAATACCCTTCCAAATTCCTAAACAACATCAGTTAAGTTACAGAAAATGTGGTATTACAGTGTTAAAACATTGTGGTATTTCCATATGTTCACCTCATATTTCACCCAGAGCCGTTGACAGTCCACAGACAAGATGAGGAGGTCCAGAGGAAAGAGAACAAGGAGACGCTCCTGAAATCCCTGGAAAAGCCAAACCCATAAAAGGAAAAGAGCTGTATAACAGACCTTTAAAAGAATAAATGCATGTGCATTCCACTCCAGCCAGTCTAGCCTCACTTACCTGTCTCTGTGTATTACTGATGTATACTAGTGAGAGGTAAGAGGGCTGGCCATGGTGTTGGATGGGGGATCCCTCCCACTGCAATATGGGAGACCTCAGTAAGTATCGCTTCAGTTCCTCCCTTTTCCAACTCTCGTCACATGGCAGCTTTGATAGAGCATAATATAGAGTACATAAAATAATATATACATTATTTTATGGCACAGTGGAACATTACAAAAGCCAATTATTCCAAGCTACTTGGAACAGCATTTGAAAGCATGGACAGAAGGTGTACTTTATGTACTATATTTTCCCTCATGGTGGTGCATGTGAGTCAGTTTTGTTACACCAGGCTCCAGATTATTCATCCGCACTACTGTCTATTACAACTGCTACTTCTACTGTACCTCTGCTGTGTTTTCTGTACTTAATTAATAATTAATTGTTTTCTGTAATTAAATGATTAATTAGCTATCACCGGATTTACAGATAGATCGTATGAAGAAATTCGCTCACCCTCATCAAACTTAAAATGGAATACGAGAATGTAACCAACCATGTAATCATTAAGTAGTTACAGCTTTTTAACAAGTTTTTGTCATGCGGGGTGCAGTTAAGGACCTAAGCGCAGGGGCAGAAGCGGAAAACTAATGGATAAAGAGGAAAGGGGAAGGCGCGATCTGGTAGGAGGCGCCGCTAGCCCTACGCTACCTAGGGCCCTAGCAATTACCTCAGCCCTCCTGGTGCCTACTCCACCTCCCCCCTTGGCGGGTGAGGTGGTACCTGTGACACTGATGGAAGGTCTACCCCTATGGAAGGCGATGACGGAGGAACTAACAGAAACTACCCCGAAGGGGCGGGCAAACACAAAACCTCGAGCCGAGCTCGGGTAAAACCCAAAAGGAGTTGAGGAGGACAAGGATGCCCAAAAACTCCTCAGCCTGACCAAGTGGCACTGGCTGCCTCAGTGGGCGGAGCGCAGTGACTCGAAAACACAGCCACAGGGAGCATGGTGTAGGAGCACAAGGATCCCCCTAAACTGAGGAACTGCCAACTGGGAATCTCCACTCAAGATGGGAAAGAACAGTGACAAAACGCCAGGAAGAGTGAGCTTTAAATCACGAGGTGAGCGCGGAAGCTCTTAGCGCGGAAGCTCTTAGCGCAGCGCGTGATGGTGGGGAACAGCGAAACGCTGGGAAAAGCAAGCTTCAAGCAGCACTGTGAGCACGAAAGCTCTGAGTGCGACCCAAAGGCCCGATTGTGGGTTTAAAGTACAAATTTGTCGTTCAGCAGAAGCAGGCGTGCCGGGGCACGAGAGGAAAAGCTCTTTGAAGAATTTAGTGGTTCTCTGGAATGCGAGACAGGCTTTAGGAAAAGCTGCACAGTGGGCTGCAGCGAGGGAGTGTATTGAGAGGACACGACTAGGAGCTGAATTTAAAGGGCCTGTGCCACCTGAGCAGGATTAGCAGGCTAATGAGTTGGGCATGCACAATCTCCTGCAAGCCCGGTCGGAGCATCGGGAGGGCCCTCTGGTGGTGTGAGCGCGGGTTGTGACAATACCCCCTCCCCTAGGAGTGGCCCCTGATGTCCTCAAACCTGCGGCATGGTTGGCCCTGAACTCTCTTATGAGTTCCAGGTCCAGTATGTTGTGGGTCGGCACCCAAGACCGTTCCTCGGGTCCGAATCCCTCCCAGTCCACCAATACTGGAGAGAGCCTTGCACCCGTTGGGAGTCCAAAATCTGGTAGACGATTTATGCCAGAGCTCCCTCAACAAGGAAAGGTTTAAGTCAAGATACGTGGGCATAATCTTCATAGAGGGAGGAAGGTCCAGCCTATAGGTGACGTGATTGAGGCGACGGGATTGAACAAACCCACATATCTCAGAGCCTTCTTACCGGTCACACCCTGGACTGTCCTTGGTGGACAGCCAAACACTCTGCCCTGGTCTATAAGTGGGTGCCAGCCGGTGCCTGTGGTTGGCCTGCCAGCGCATGGCCTCAGAGGCCCATTCAAGGGCTTCCTGAGCCTTTCTCCACACCTCCTGACAGCGTCAGACATATCGTCCAGCTGATGGAACAGCATCATAATCCAGCAGGGCTGGGAATAACAGCGCAGGGATCCTGAACTGGCACTCAAAGGGGGACATTCCTGTGGACGAGTGGCGGCGATTGTTATGGGCGATCTCGACCCACCATCAGGCAGCGGAGGGCATGGGCCAACTCCTGGTTGACTCTCTCTGTCTGCCTGTTGGATTCCAGGTGGTGGCCTGACAAGAGGCTGGCTGTGCCCCCAATGAGTCGGCAGAAGGCTGCACAAAACCAGCTAGTGAACTGGGGCCACGGGCGGACACGACATCTTGGGGAAATCTATGCACCCTGATGACATGCTGGAGGATCAAGTTCACTGTCTCCTTGTTTGAAGGTAGTTTGGCCAGGGCAAAGAATTTGGCCACCTTGGAGAACCTGTCCACGACCACCAGGATGCACATCTTCCCCTGAGGTGGGGCAGTCCTGTGATGAAGTTGAGGGAGACGTGGGACCCTGGCTATTTGGAAATTGGGAGCTGCTCCCTGCAGGCCTTATTCGCAGTGCAGTTTTGGCACTGGGCGACAAAGGATTTGATGCCCGCTTCAGAATGTCAGCCATCCCGGTGACCCTGGGGTTGCCTGCCGTGCAGGAATTGTGGGCCCATTTGAGAGCTAGGGAGCGGGCCCAGGGTAGGACAAAGTTGCACCCCGCCAGTCCATTGCCGGGGTCGGGCTCCCTCCTGAGGGCCTAGGTAATGGCCTGGTCCAGGTCCCAGGTGAGGGCCCGGAGTGAGGTAGTTTGAGGGAGGAATAATTGGGTCTGGCGGAGGGTTAGCCTCTGTGAGCACTCACCGCCTGGAGAGCAAGTCAGGCTTGAGGTTGCGAGAACCTGGCCTATAGGAGATCGTAAAGTCGAAACACCCCCTGGATGTAGGGCATGTTCTTGTGGTTTGTCCAGACCACAAACAGATGGTTGGCTCCCTCAAGCCAGTGTCTCCACTCCTCCAAAGCCAACTTCACTGCCCGGAGCCCCTTGTTGCCCACAGGGTAGTTGTTCTCCATGGGAGATAGGCGATGGGAGAAGTACACACAAGGGTGGAGCTTGTGGTCCTCTGTGGGCCATTGTGACAGGACCACTCCCACCGCTACGTCAGATGCGTCCACCTTGATGACAAAGGGTAGGATCCAAAAGTCATAGGACTGGAGCAGACATCGTGGATAGTTGCAGATAAAGTGCCGGAAGAAGTTGGCAAACCCTAGGAAGTGCTGGACCTGCCAGAGGGATGTGGGCTGGGGCAAGCTGGAGACTGCCTCAACTTTTGTTGGGTCCATAAGGATGGAGCCCTGGCCCACAACGAAGCTGAGAACTGCCACCTTGGTGGAAGGCACTCTTTTCCAGCTTAACGTAGAAGGGGTGCTCCAGCAAGAGGAAGAGCACCTGCCTCACATGCCTCATGTGCACCTCCAAGGAGTGGCTGAAAGATGTCATTCAGGTAGACGATGGCATAGTGGTTCAGGGCCATATGCAGCACATCATTAATGAACTGCTGGAAGACTGCTGGGTCATTCATGAGGCCAAAGGGCATCACCAGATATTCATAGTTCCCCACGGGAGTGAGGAAGGTGGTCTTCCATTCATCCCCCTGCCTAATGCGCACCAGGTTGTAGGTAGGTTGTAGGTGCTATGCAAGTCGAGCTTGGTAAATATGGAGGACCCCTGGAGCACATCGAAAGCTGAATTCATCAGGGGCAGGGGGTGGTGGTCCTTGATGGTGACTGCATTGAGGCCCCGGTAGTCGACGCAAGGGCGGAGTGACCCGTCCTTCTTCCCGACAAAGAAAATCCAGCCCCAGCCGGGGACCTGGAGGGGCAGATTATGCCCTGCTCAAGAGCATCGCAGATATAATCCTCCATGGTCTGGCACTCAGAGGGGTTGATGGCAAAGAAGTGGCCCCTCGGAGGAGAGGTCCCTGGACGGAGGTTGATGGCGCAATCGTACGGGCAGTGTGGTGGCAGACCCTGCACCCGCTGTTGGCTAAAGACCTCCGCCAGATCGTGATAAGGGGCGGGTATGGCGGTGAGGTCTGGGGAGGGGTCGCTCCTACCAGCCCGCGATGGCAGTGGTTGAAAGAGGAGGCATGACTCCTGGCAGCGGGGTGCCCATGAGATGATGGACCATGGCTCCCAGTCAATGAAGGGGTTACGGGCCTGGAGCCACGGGAGACCCAGGATCAGGCAGAGATGGGAGAACTGGATGACCAGTAGCGATATTTGCTCTGTGTGATCGCCCAGCCTGACCCACACTTGTTTTGTCTTCCAGCGCATGGGACCAGACATCAATGGGTGCCCATCGACTGCCACCACGGGTGTGGGTGGGTCCAGGGGTTCTAGGTGAAGACTTAGGTACCAGGCCAACCCCTGGTCAATAAAGGTCCTCACGGCGCCAGAGTCTAGGCTGGCCCATAGGTGGACCAAGCTCCCTCCACTGACCCGTGCGGGTAGGAGAAACCCACAATGGTGGGCAGAAATAGTGGGCCCTGGACCCTCCTCCTTTGGGGTCGCAAGCCCTGCCTTTTCCCAGTGGCCTCCGAGAGGAGACTCCCAACTGCATAGGCTTGGGTTTGGGTGAGGGTGACCGTGGTGGCCCTGGATCAGGGTGCCTGGGGGGCCACCAGGCATGGGGAGGGCGAGCGGCAGAGACACGCTGCTGATCCCACTCCCTTAGATGGGCATCAAGCCAGGTGCAGAGATCATACAGCTAGGGCGCGGGCCAAGGATGGGACGAAGTTGCACCCTGCCAGGCCATTGCCGGGGCCAGGTTCCCTTCTGAGGGCCCGGGTAATGGCCTGGTCCAGGTCCCAGGTGAGGGCCTGGAGTGAGGTAGTTTGAGGGAGGAATAATTGGGTCCGGCGGAGGGTTAGCCTCTGTGGGCACTCACCGCCTGGAGAGCAAGTCAGGCTTGAGGTTGCGAGAACCTGGCCTATAGGAGATGATAAAGTCGAAACACCCCCTGGATATAGGGCACTTTCTTGTGGTTTGTCCAGACCACAAACAGATGGTTGGCTCCCTCAAGCCAGTGTCTCCACTCCTCCAAAGCCAACTTCACTGCCAGGAGCTCCTTGTTATATGTAATAAAGCTCCCCATGGCGCCAGAGTCTAGGCTGGCCCCTAGGTGGACCAAGCCCCCCTCCACTGACCTGTGCAGGTAGGAGAAATGCACAATGTTGGGCAGAAATAGTGGGCCCTAGACCCTCCTCCTTTGGGGTCCGCAAGCCCTGCCTTTTCCCTGCAGCCTCCGAGAGGAGCCTTCCAACTGCATAGGCTTGGGTTGGGGTGAGGGCGACCGTGTTGGCCCTGGATCAGGGTGCCTGGGGGGCCACCAGGCAAGGGGAGGGTGAGCGGCAGAGACAGACTGCTGATCCCACTCACTTAGACGGGCATCAAGCCAGGTGCAGAGATCATACAGTGCCAGTAGAGAGGCAGGCGGGTCACAAGCTGCCAGCTCATCCTTCAGCGGCTCACTTAGGCCTGCAGGGCTGCGTCGTTCCACCTGGGCTCCGTGGCCAATTGCGAAAGTCAATGATATACTCAATGACTGGCCGGGAGCCCTGGGTGAGGTCAAGCAGACGCGGTGCAGGGTTACGTCCGCCACGGGGGTGATGGAATGTCTGCTTGAGGGCTGCGGTGAAGGCGGCTTCAGTGGCGCACTCTGGGGCCTTGGCTTCCCAAAGCACCATGGCCCAAGACAAGGCGGTGAGGAGGGAAATAATGTAGGCGACCTGCGCCCAGTCGGACGGAAACCTCCCTGGCTGCTGCTCAAAGAGGAGTGAGCACCGGAGGAGGATTCCCTACCGGTGAGCGCAAAAGCTCTGAGTGCGACCCGAATGCGCGATCTCGCGTTTAAAGGCAAACTCGCCATTCAGCGGAAGCGGGAGCTCAGGGGCGTGAGAGGAAAAGCTTTTTGAAGAATTTAGCAGTCTCTGGAAAGTGAGACAGGCTTTAGGAAAAGCCATGCAGCGGGATGAAGCAAGGAAGCGTATTGAGAGGACGTAACTAGGAGCGATTCAGACGCACTGAATTTAAAGGGCCCACGCCACCTGAGCAGGATTAGCAGGCTGATGAGCTGGGCATGCGTGATCTCCTGCAAGCCCAGTCGGAGGATCGAGAGGGCCCTCTGATAGTGCGAGCGCGGGCTGTGACAGTTTCCATTTTATAATTTATTCTAAATATAATCATGTCTGATATAAGTACAACCCCAAATCAGAAAAAGGAGGATATGGGAAATGCTAAAAAACATCAGTAATGCAGTGTTTTTATATTTACTTTGCAGACCGTTGAAACACAAGCTATTTCATGTTTTGTCTGGTGAACATAATTACATTTGTTAAACATCCTTTCCTGCAATTTCAGGCATGCAATACATTCCAAAAAATTGGGAGAGTAAAGCATTTCACAACATCTCACAGCACTTAAACCACATTAAGCACTGAGAATACCAAGTGCTATTGTTTCATGCGTTATTTTGTCATTTTATTTATTTTTTATGTGATTTTCTATACTGTGCCACTTTTTCTGTTTTGGGGTTCTGTGTTTCAAAATCAGGAAAGACACTCCAACATATTTGAGATTTGAGATGCTCTGATACATGACGTAGACTGAGATGACTGATATCATCCAGGTAAACTTAAACATCAATCACATCTGTGCTTAAACTATAACCTGAAATGTAATTGTTTCTTGCTCACTGTGAGGATAAAACACTTATATTGCAATAAATAAATAAATATGTTTATTACTAGTACTAATAATTGTCTGCACTGTACCAGGTAGAAGAGAGTGCTGTGAGAGGGGCTGAGCTGTTGCCTGAGTGACTTGCATCTCCTGTCCTCCATATTCTCTATCCAGCACTTTTTCTCAGCAGCACTGCTACAGATGAAGATCTTTGAGTCCACCATTGGCCCTTCATATGTAAAACAGTACCGTATAGTAAATCTGTTATCTAATCAGTATGTCTTGATCAGGGTTATTATTTTTGACTAAAATGAGCAACACATATTTTTAAAACTTAGCAAACTGAAGTTTGATAAAATATTTCACATTTGAAACTTGTATTGGCCTGCCAATTGTGTCTGTATGTGACACACAACCCAGGCATAAGGCACCACCAGAACCATTATCAGGGTCCCTGTGGTGGTAGGCTAGGGTCTTGGACTGCTGTACATTCTGAGTGCCCAATAAAAAAGGTTATATTAAAATAAAATAAAAAATACCGCCTTCAAATCTGTCTGGAAAACATACTTTACTATCTAAAGGATATGTAACAGGTGACACATAGCTTTTAGAATAACTAGTTAAGTCTACTTAATACTGTATGCATGTGTTGGACATCTATACTACTGTATATAAATGCATGTTTCACACATCACATCTGGAGTTTATTCAGGAAAGTGCAGTTGCATGCACATGCAATATGTTTTTATACATATTCTATGCCTTTTGCAGTCGTTCACCACTCTTTTAAAGAGATGAATTGGATAGTTCCAGTCTGATTGGACTTTAGTGGAAACATTTAACAAACAGCCAATATCACTCAGCAGACTTATGTACGAAAGTGGCTTTTGATCCCGTAAAGCATTACACTGAGCATTTGAGTTAAGTTTTAATTTACAAAGTGGATTAACAATCAACAAATTGTGCAAAGAGATGTATGAAATGAAGGAGAAAAAAATAAAGACTTTGAAATGAACAGTATAAAATGTTAGAAAATTAAGAAATAAGGAGGGAACTGTAATCTGATAATCTGACTGTTCGCTGTTTTCATATTTGGAGTGATATTGTTTATTTATATTTGGAGAGAAAACAGGTATCTGGCATAATTTTAAAATAGTTCACAGAGATAAAGCAGCATCCCTATAAAATGAATGACACACACTGAAGAATGGCAAAAATGAGTCCTGAATTCAGCAGCTTGTTGTTTTTCTGTTGTGGTACTGAAGAATTAGGGTATTGAATTCTGATTTATCCACATCGTCCCCTGCATTGACCAGGATAAGTGGAATAAACTGAATGTTTTGTTTTGCTTTATCTATCTATCTGTCTGTCACACTTACTTCTGTGGTTGACCTAGACCTAGTTTCCACATGTACTCAAGCACAAGCCTACTGAACATGCTGTTCTGATTCACAGGCTTACTAAGCCAGAACACTTGCTTCAGATTCATCCCTATTAATCACCACTTCATGTTCTCCTCCAGTAGAGAACTGTGTCATAGACAGTCTATAGCAGTGAGCACTCGTTTCCCTATTTCCCTGCTATCCTGATGCCAGTTAAGACCACGATTGTCATTCTTGACCACAATCCTCATTTCATCTCTTTGGCACTTAAAAATTAATCTGATTAGGAGAAGTTGTTTTATACTGATTTGGGTAAATAAATTGCTGCATCTCTGACTTTGGGCAGAGTGTGATAGAATTATTCTCGACTACGGAGATAACTGGACCTGGTATTGCACTGGAAATCACTGATGCCTACAAATACCAGTGAGTGATAGCAGCAAAATTTCTATGACTGTGCTGCTAGGGAAACCAAGCAGACTGGAGCTGTTGTTTGTGATTGACCAATAATCCATCACCATGTACTGTTTTGCCTGATATCACTTCTGATTTGGCCTCCAGTTTTCAGCCTGCTCTGCTGGCACACACACTAGACGTGTCCCCAAAGCAGGCTTCTATGATTTGCCTGTTTACTAAACCAGTGCATCTACTTGCCATTTATCCTTTTTACTCACTACTACAGTATCTCAAAAAAGTGAGTACACCACTCACATTTCTGGAAATGTGTGGCGTTGTCCCTCCGTGGTATCATCTGACTTTTTAGAGCTTTTTAGGTTCCAGGTGTAAATTGGGAGCAGGGTTGTTAAATATCAGCATTGCTGCAGAGGTTGAAGAAGTGGGAGGTCAGCCTGTCATTGCTCAGACCACACAGCACACACTGCATCAATGTGGTCTGCAGTGCCATTGTCCCAGAAGAAAACCTCTTCTGAAACTGACATGCCAGAAATCCCACAAACAGTTTGCTGAAGACAAGCAGCCCAAGAACACGATTTACTGGAAACATCTTCTTCTTCTTCTTTTTTCGGCTTCTCCTTTTCAAAGGTCTCCACAGTGAGTCATCCTCCTCCATCTCACTTTGTCATCTGCATCCTCTATCCTTACACCAACTACTTCCATGTCCTGTCTAACTGCATCCATATATCTCCTTTTTTGTTTTCCTCTTCATCTTTTTCCTGGCAGCTACATTTATAACATCCTTATACCCTCTGTTCCTCCTCTGGACATATCCGAACCATCTCAGTCTGGCTTCTCTAACTTTATCTCCTAGTTGTTTAACCTGTGTTGTACCTCTGATGATCTCATTCCTAAGTTTGTCCATCCTTGTCACTCCCAAGGAGAACCTCAACA
>JAVSBU010361386.1:0-16444 GCA_033118015.1 Loricariichthys derbyi
GTATTCAATGAGAATATTTCATTCATTCAGATCTAGGATGTGTTATTTTAGTGTTCCCTTTATTTATTTATTTATTTATTTACAGCAGTATATAACCCCAGTAATCATTAAGTACAGTCATCACGCATCAGAGATGTTCAACATTCAAATCCTATTGGTCAGCAGGCCGGGGCGGGGCTATCTTTGAATTCTTCTGAATGTGATTGGCTACTGAATAACCAGCGACTTCCCCGGGTCTCTTGCTGTTTAGTTAAACTTGTCGGGGAGGCTTTAATTTTAATTTAAATAGTCAAAGTAAACTACGTAGATAGATAGTAGATGTAGTTTATGATAACTTTTCTGCTGCGGATATTGAATTTAATTCATTTAAAGTAGCGTTCTGAGAGGAATCGTCAGAAGCCCCTGTATCTAGGTAACGTATGCTAGCTTTTTCTAATTCCACCTATAAAGCGCTATGTAATTAGCATATAAGCTTAGCGCTCTCATTTGTGCTATTAATAAACACAAGTTTTGTTTAGCACTTAGCTAACTTGCACGTTTTCATGGCTATTAATAAACTTTCGTTAGTACCGTGGCGTGTGTGAACTAGGGCTGTGTCCCAAACCGCGTCCTGAAAGGTTCGTTTGATAGGCACCTTTCAAACCGAACTTTGCTAGTCATAGTAGGCTAGTCAAAGTTATGCTAGGCTTTAAATATGTAATATATAAAGGCTTAATACCGTCTCTGGACATTCTGTATTATAATGTTTGGTTTTAGCCAACAGTGCACAAACAAAACCAAGTTCAGGCGTTTTTCCTTTAGACCACAAAGAGTTATAACATCAAACCAGACACCCAGTTACATTTAATATCCTGGTATGCAAAAAACTATGGTGTGTAATAATTATCACAATGGGCACATCATATCACATTGATCAACAGTATATCTTTTTGTGGAATATGAGATTCCTGGTTCGATCCTGACCCTGGGCTCCACCTCTGTGGAGTTTGCATGTCCTCCCTGTGTCTGTATGGGTTTTCTCTGGCTTCCTCCTTCATTCCAAAGACTTTAGGTTAATTGGCGTTTCTAAAGTGCCTTAGTGTGTGTGTGTGTGTGTGTGAGAGAGAGTGGATGTGCCCTACGATGTCTTGGGCTGGCACTCCTGCAACCCTGACAAAGATAAGCCAATAAAAACAATGAATGAATACACATTTTAAATTTTTTTACAGGTGGTGTTGAAGTCCAGGTGACTACATTGTGCTTTGTTTCAGGTGAGTAATTGAAACGATTCCAGAATTTCTCTCTTATGACGTTGCTTTTCTGCTTCTTATTTATACTGCAGTTGCACTCGCTCCTTAAGCTCTTGTTTGTACGAGGAGTCGGTTAAGGTGTGTCCTTCTGTATCCATATGACTTCATTCTTGCACACACAACAACATTGTTAAGCAGGTTTGCACTGTTGCCTTTTTAGTAGAATCTGCTTTCTCTCAATATTTTTACTTGGCACAGTTACAGCATGTGGCTTCTTAGCAGTGGGTAATTTACTGGAAAAACAGTTTGTACATTTTCTTCATTCATTTATTTCTAGTTCTTAGACTACTGCTATAAAGGTTAGTTCAGCATGTGGACACCTGCAGGATCACACTACGGGATGGAAATCCAGTTTACTCAATATAAGCTTATGATGAAGTGTAGTTGTGAAATTAAAATTGTATTTCGTGTGAGTGTAGTCAGCTGCTGCTTTTATGGCTGTATAGTGCTTTACGAACAAAACACTGAAAAATCTTTTGTCAACAGAATAATTCTTTTTTACTTTCAAGTATTTAACCACCTTAATAAAAGAAATGATACTTTATAGCACAGCATTAATAGGTTTTACTTAAAGCTAATGAAGCCCTGATACACTTTAATGCTAATTTTTTCATGCTGTAACTGCGATCTTTAATTTGTCACTTGTTGCTTCCACTTGAGATGGAGCGCCATATCTCACCTCTTCTAAGCTGCCACTGGTGGGTTCTTATGCAAGGTCCTTAACCCACAATAGCTTGGATTGTAAAATTTTGGAAGTCACTCTGGGTGAAGGCGTCTGCTAAATGATGGAATGTAATTCTGCTTAATTAAGTTGCCTAACAGCTACAGAGACCTGAGCTTTTGAGGCTTGGATGCTGCCTTTGTAGGATTTTTCTCGTCTTCTGTGTTTGCTTGGGTTTCCTGCAGGTACTCGCGTTTTTTCCACATTCCTGAGACACGTTAGGTCAATTGGCGTCTCTAATGTGTGCGTGCCCTGCAGTAGACTAGGGTTGCTTTCTGCCTTATGCTGTTGGTTGTATCCCAACGCTCCTTGTGACTCTAAATTTGATTTCGTCATTCCATAACTTTATTACCCTATTAATCTTTTCCAGTCTTGATGAGCATTGTAATTTCTTAGCTTTTTCACCATGTTCCCCTTCTAAAAAAGTGGTTACCTTTCCACAAAGACAACTGCTTATGAAGCTTCTTTGGGTTGTAGAAGGATCAACCTGGCATCCTGATGAAGTTGCAAGAGGCTGCTATTGCTCAAGTGTTTTTTTTTCTGTTTTTAATACAGTTTGCAAATTCCCTGTATTTTCTCGTTGTGTTCTAATTAAGAGACTGAGAAATAATTATATATGGTCATTATACCATTGCTAAAATGCTATATCTAATGGTGATGTAAGACCTTCACACAGCAGTGTATAGAAAAGTCCTTGGTTTTTGATACAGTCGCCTTAATCAGGGAGCATCTGTGTTTTAAATACAGTATAGACTTTTGGAATTGTTTACTCTTATGACCCTATGCTGGGTTTGGAATTAATGTCTTAGGTTGGCCTGATCAATCCGATTAGTTTACTCTCAGATTAGCTCAGACCTGCTGACGCATCTTTATGTAGGCTTTCCAAATAAAAGTTACAGACAGTATTCATAACTGGGGCAGTTCTCTTTAAAAGGCTCTTTGCTCAGGGGAAAAAGTGAAACAGCATAAAATCATTTACCTTCTCTGACATCCCTGTAAAACTTGGACCTGAGCCGAGTGCGTCAGAGAATTTTATGCAGTGTAACGTTAATCAGAGGCTAAGAGAATATCTGGATTAAAGCACTGTGTCGTGTGGTGAAAGGGATACTGTCCTCCTCTCCTTCTAAGCTTGCTTGCTGAAAATTGGGGTTGCTTAATTTTTACGCTGCACCTGCCTTAGCCTGCATTGTGTACACTTTGGTCTGACTAACCAGTGATGATCATACACACTCATGTGGACATGAGCCTCAATGGCAGTACTGAAATAACACACACAGTCTGGCACGTGATTGCTCTTCAGTAGGTGTTGCCATGGTATAACACACAGAATGAGGCTTCACACACAGCATCTTGTGTTCTCTTCACAGAGAGGTCTGGAAGACTATCCTGGATATAAAACACACACTTAACACATGCCAGTCCAAACCCAACAGGGAGCCAGGATCTGTGATCGTTATCTCTGGGACCGTGTACCACTACGAAGCGCTCTGAAGACTCAGGCAATGGAAGCCGACGTCACCACTTATCTCATTTGTGTGAGATAGTTTTCGGCACTCGGCAAACATTTTGTTACCGAACTTTCACCTCATAATTGGATCGCTGCACTTATTATGCACTTCAATGGCTGCAAGTGGCGCATTGGCTAGAATGGGGGATGAGAAGAATTCCTTTCCTCATGTTTGGTACAGGTAGGACTATAATTTAATGCTACATTTAACCCTATGATTCGTTCATGGGTGAATAAAACGTATTTGGTTAATGAACCCGTAAAGGAAGATCTGTGTTGCAAGTTTCCTTTAGTGAAGGAAACAGATAGGTGCTGTTTAACGTAAAACAGATCTGACCAAATTGGATTATTTTTTTACTTCTGTAATGTAAATCGAATGTTTTAGGGGGAAAGAGACATGCAAAAATATGTAAATGCATCAGCAATACTGCTGAAAACATCCACACAGCATCTGAATCCTAAACTACTATCACTTCCCCCAGGAAGTACATAATACTCCTGGTCTTCAGTTACTGTAATGGATTTTAAACATATCTCACTGGCTGCACACAACCAAGAGGGAATGAGTGCCAGAACAGGCAATGCAGTATCACTAGTGTTTAAATGGTTCCATTTGGTGTCCCGGTAGAGAAATTTGAGGGACCTAAAAGGGTCTGTGCACAACAAGGACCTGCATATAAAAAGCACTTAATGCAAAGCTAGACAATATTCATAAAAATATGTAAAAAAAAAACCATCAAATTGACACACGTTTATGGCAGTTAAAATGCTTGTTAAAATTTGATTGTCTGTTTACAGCCGCAATGTCTAGAGCTAAAAGGCATTTTTATTTATTTATTTTTTTTGTAATTGACAATAATTATAAAAGACCTTGGGCATTAAACTGAATGGACGTTGATCACATGGTTGTTAAACTGCGCATACCTGTATTGGGTTCTCCGTAGGCTCCTTGGTTTTAAAGTGCTGATGGTTTGACTTTACAATGGATTTATTGTACATTTTAAATAAATTTGACCAGTAGCAGATTAGTCTAACATATGCTTGAAAAAAGTTCATCGCTTACAGTAGCACACTAAATAGTATGCAAATCCAGCTGTTGCACTGGTACCTTTATTGTGCAGTACTTGTTGACGACTTTACCTCAGCAGTGAACAGCACCAGGTGTGAGGAAGACAGGTGTGCCCTCGAGAAGCTTGTTCAGCTTCCTCAATTTTTAATCCTATGCTGAATTATTTATGACGTTTTCCTCTTTGTGTGAACATCTGCTGAGCTTTGTGAGCTGCTGTAATGTATGCAAACATGCCTGTATGTGGGCCCATATCAGTTGTTTGATTTTGACCCAAGGCTGTTTTGCCTTTAAAATTTCCAGCACCGTAAGAAGGGTCCATTCAGTCTGTGTGAAGCTGTAGGTCATGCAGACTGAGTGCTTGTTTAAATTAGATTAAATTACTACAGCTGTACTTTTGTGGACACCCTGGTATTTAGATTTTAGGTTCTTCGGTTTGATTAAAACAAACCCTGGTGCGATTGGTCCATTTGTGCAGTCCGTGTGAACGCGGTGATCCGAAAACCATTGTGCATCAAACAAGCTGAAACCTTTTACAAGATTGTAAAAACAAGTAATTTACCATAAAATATTGGGGGTGTAATGATGCATGCATAATTTGATCTGATTCATATACAATTAAAAAACATTCATTTTGTATTTCGGAGATATAAAAAATACCAAACGGACCGTCCATATTTCCTTGTATAAATTTTTAAACTAAAGATCTTTAAAATCTTTTTTTAAAAATTGCTCTACTGGAGCTTCACCATATCTTAAATAACAAAGTGAAAATTACTTTTTATTTTTAAAGAATAACAATTCAACATAATTATTTATGTACTTTTCTTGTATAAAGATTTGAACAAAATATTTAATTCCCATATTTACACCCCATAATATGTATAACTTGATATAAAAGTTATCAAACAACTGTAATTCCGTTGTTGAGGAAATTATGAAAATATGGTCATAAAACCTGCTGGTCATGTGATCTTATTTGATTTTGCTTGCATATTTTGGTTTTATAGTAAGAATGTACATGCTAAATGAACCAGGATTAAATTGCAACAGTGTATCATTGATCAGCTTTGGTCCAGACCAAGTGAACTGAAATGGTAACGTCTGACATTTGCATTTTCTTAGTTTTCTGTGATGCCAGTATTAAAGCAATAACTTTTACTGATAAGCACTTGTGCAAAACACATGCATTATGGTGCCTTTATATATTTTAGGATGTTTTGTGTCCAGAGTTTAGGTGGATATTTTCATGGCACTCGAGAGCAGAGTTAGAGCATAAAATGTCAGTGAATACAATATGAATAATACGCCAATAAAATGAAACGTTGATCTAGGGATTTCCAACAGCTTGGCTTCGTATCAGTGCTCTGCGTCACATCATTTTTGCTTGACTCTGTTGTAGCTCTCTGTGATGTATCTGAGCTCCCCAATCGCAGATTAGAGTTGGAGGGTAAGACGTGATCAGATTAGCGGAGAATGCTGAGCATGGCAGGTTGAGTTTTAAGCCAGCCTCAATTTCTGCCCACTAATAAAGATTAATTACTGCAAGGTGCTCAACACAGACCCATTTATTACAGTTATATTTGTAACCTGCCGTATTTTACTGGGCTTTTTGAGTGAGCTTATTGATATTTGCCTGGAGCGCTGTGTTTATGTATCGGCTGCAGCAAGTCAGTACGCCCCCTGTGGAGACCTCATCAGGGGTAGCAGTGGCCAGAGCAGGTCAAACACTGCTTGAAGCTCTTTAGATGCCTGTCAGATGGCTTTTGTGTTGTCATTGTGAGAAAGGCAGCAGGTAGGTGCTTTAAGTGAAAGTCTATTATGCTTGAGTTTATTTATTCAGTCAAATGTCAAATTGGTGTTTGAATCTGTCTTTTTAAACAACTGTAAATGTAAAGGGTATTACCAAAAGAAAGGTGCATGCAAATGATATGTAAATGCATCCGAGATATTTACAGCTTGTTAAAAATACAGGTCTTTGTGATAAATGCTCATACCTGTAGATGAGTGAGTTAGAGTAGGTTTAAAATGTGTTGGACTAGTTTAACATTATAGTAATCTGCTCAAATGTGGTGTTCATTAGTATGCCACAATGGCCCAACTTGCAGTATTTCAACTTTATGATTTGATTCTGATATTAAACATGTACGCACTCTGCAAAAACCCTACTCTGAATTTGGAACTTTCCAGTCTGCTGAGTGGTGCGATTCTTCTAATCACCACTGGGTGGCGACTAATGCACTAAGACTTAACAAAACTGCTTTCACCTATTTAATGCCTTTAGGCCAGACTTTTATTATTTCTTGTTTGGCAAATTTCTGTAATGAAAACCTGAATACGGTGGCAGCAATAAAAATAAAATTTCACTTCATAATTTATTTTTTTTTAATTTTCAATTAACGAACATCAGGAGCCAAACCAATGTGCACTATATGGCTAAAAACATCGCGTCAAATCACCCAGCATCCTAGCAGGACACCGTATCATACATTCAGAACAATATCAAAACTTTTTAAAAAATAAAGTCGCTAGACTGTCTGAAAAGTCGCTAAATATAGCAACAAAGTCGCTAAGTTGGCAACACTGGTGTAAAGAGGAAGCTGCTTCAGCATTTGTAAGCAGACTTTTTTGTGGGGTCTTTAAGCAGCCGCGATTAGCGGATTCTTATTGCCACCTAGTGGTGCGGCGCTGATGCACGTCTAATAGGGTTCAGCTTTATTTATGCCAGGCGATCTTGCTGAACTGTCTGCTTAGTGCCCATTTGCTTCGTCTGCATGTGCATTTGTGACGATGAACAAAGATTTTGGTACATTCTATGCATGCGTCAGTGATGACGACGGCACATAGTGATGGCGCAAGTTTTAATTGCCATTTTCAACTATGCAAGATGGGCGGCAATACAAAAAGGCGAATTTTTTTTTCTTTTTCCCCACCGAAAATGTGAAAAACGAACATCTGCGGATCCACAAAACAATTAATTTAAAAAGTCTGGTCTTTATATACCATTATGTTACATTCCATTTATTCATGATTTAAACCATTAAAGGGATGCTAATAAAGGTATATAAAAATAATTTGGATGTTGGAACCGATTAATTTCGAATTCCACATTTCATTGTACTTTATTATAAGCTTATATCATATATTATAGCTTTATTATAAAATAGGCTTTGTTAATGATTGTGGCCAACTGGGACTGTGGTAGCCTAGTGGTTAAGGACTCTTACTGGACTCTGGACCAGAAGGTCCCTTTGCTAAGCTGCCATTGTTGGGTGCTTGAGCAAGACCCTTAACCTACACTTGGTTAGATTATAAGATTGAATCAATTGTAAGTCGATTTGGATAAAGCCATCTGCTAAATGCCATGAATGTAAACTTGGTTTAACACCTGTGCTTTATGCATTTTTGAGGTGTCCTCCTGTGCCAAATTTTGTATTTTTTTTTTTAAAACCTCATTTAGTAGTACCTACGACATAAAGTTCAGTAGAGCAGCACGTCTGGTGCTAGTCCACTGTTCTTATCCCAAACCACCTGTGCAGTCCTGGTGTGCCATAATACATGATCTCTCTGCTGCCCCCTGCAGGATGGAGGCTTCCTGTCTAGAGCTGGCTCTGGAGGGGGAGCGCCTTTGCAAAGAGGGTGATTACAGATCCGGGGCATCATTCTTCGAGGCTGCCATGCAGGTGGGAACAGAAGACCTGCTTATACTGAGTGCAGTCTATAGCCAGCTGGGCAACGCCTACTTCCACCTGAACGACTACGCTAAGGCTCTGGAGTTCCATCATCATGATCTAACGTTAACCAGGTACATGCACGCATATTAAATATATCAACTGTTATAGCATTTGATAGCATTTGATAGCATTTGAGGGTTTTCTTGGGGTACTGCAGTTTAGTCCCACCGTTCATAACCTTTTGTTCTTCATACTGCTGTAAATGAACTCATCTCTATAAATGTTTGTATTTCAGAAGGTTTGCGTAATTCACATATGGCGATCTATTTCAATATGATAAAAAACAGGTCATTGGTTAAAGAGCATGGTTTGCTGTGACACTTTTTTCCATCCAGGACAACCGGAGATTTACTCGGAGAAGCCAAAGCTTGTGGTAACTTGGGGAACACGTTGAAAGTGTTGGGCCGATTTGATGAATCGTTGATCTTTTGCCAGAGGCATCTTGACATCTGCAAGGATGCTGGAGATAAGGTTGGATCATCGCTCACCTGATTTTATTGCTCAGTTGTGACTCTGAATAAACAATTAGTTTGTGATTGATGAAGGTCACTCTTTGCTGTACGGTGTCTTCTTCAGGTAGGGCAGGCCAGAGCTTTGTATAACTTTGGAAACGTTTACCACGCTGAAGGAAAACACATCTGCGGTCCTGACTCTGAACCTGGAAACTTTTCTGAAGAGGTTACAACAGCACTTAGGAAAGCAGCAGAGTACTACGAGTAAGTACTTTGGGTGTACCTGAATTTAATAAATTTTTTAATCGTTATACAGGTGGGGAGTGTTTTTCACGACTGATTTAGCTGAACGTCGATCTGTATTTCTAGAGCAAATCTGTGTATAGTGAGGGAGCTGGGTGACCGAGCAGCTCAGGGTCGCACTTATGGGAATCTGGGAAACACTCACTATCTGCTCGGCAACTTCAGGAATGCTGTGGTTTCCCACCAACAGGTAACGCTCCACTTTCTCAAATATATTGCTGTTGTCCTGCCTTCCAAACCCCCTAATTTCCTCACGGTGCTTCAGATTTTGTTATGGTGGTTTGAGAATAAATTGACCTCAGCTGGATTTGTTTTATGTTTTTGGTTTTTCAGCGGCTTCTCATCGCTAAAGAATTTGGTGATCGGTCAGCAGAGCGGCGAGCTTATTGCAACCTAGGAAATGCCCACATATTCCTGGGAGAGTTTGAGAAAGCGGCCGAACATTACAAGTACGCAGTTTACACTTGATTTGACATGTTTAGTAACACTATTCAATCTATTTAAACCTGTTCTGTAATCTCATTAAAGTGTGTCAATAAATGTTTAAAATATGGCATTATCTAGTACAAATCCTAGCTGTTATATATTAAACTTGTAGGAAAGATTTATCAGAATTCTTTCCTTATATTGCACTGTTTAGGGATTTCTTTATTCATATTTTCTATACTGTCCCAAATGTGTGAAATTGATAAGTTCTCATAAGATACAGATGTATTTAATAGAAATTAATAGAAAAACGATAGAATGAAGTATAATAGCAACCCCTGTGCCACAGAGGTAAGAGGCATCTGCTGAAAACTGATGTTCCTGATGGCCTGGGTTTGAACCCTTGGCTTGGCTTGCAACAGGACATCATTGTGGAGGGATTCTGACAGACTAATGAAACGGCTCTTTGTCCAGAGACGCTACTCTCTCTTCCATTAGTTTCATCGACATTACTTTGTTCTTCATATTATATTTATTTGCTTATTTTATGTGTGGGTTGTATTTATTGCATGTTCATATGGTGGTTAACAGGAGAGCTCTGCAGTTGGCGAGACAGCTGAGAGATCGAGCAGTGGAAGCTCAGGCCTGTTACAGCCTGGGTAACACCTACACGCTACTGCAGGACTACGAGAGAGCTATTGACTACCACCTCAAACACCTCATCATCGCTCAGGACCTTAACGACAGGTACTGTCACATGCACACCTCAGCACTCCACAATCTAAAACCGATCCAAACGTCTCCGGACCTCACTAACTGATATGAATAGCTTAGCTGATGGGTGGTTGGGGATTCAGTCCAGTTGCCTCTCATTCTAAAGATGTGCATTATTGGTCACTCTAAATTAGCCTGTGATTAGTATGTTTATATAACCTTGTATTTTGTGAATATAGCCATTGATGCTAATTCTATGTTAAATAAAACTAATAATCTAATGGTGTGGTGTTTTACATTATAGAAACAGCATTAAAATCTTTAATATCTAAGCGCATAGGAATTAGTGATGTTATATTGTGTTGAAATGCTCTGACAATGATGTTCACTAATGCTTCAAAACTAACTAGAGAGGTGCATTTCCTGCAGAAAATGCGAGTGTGATTGCCGCGATGCAAGTGCCGGGTCAGTGTGCTCCCCGGTCCATGGATGCAGATTTTCATGTTTCTAGCTCAAAAACTGTCAGTGTTACGGCAGTCCGAAGTTGGCCGTAATGTTAAGTCAATGGACAATTTCTCTCACGTTTTGGCACAAAGCGTGCGAATACGACATGCGATTTCTTATCTGTATACAAGCAACCGCCTCCTGAGAATTCTGCATGTTTTGGTGTTTATCCCGTGTTGATATCTCGAAAACTGTGGGGCGAGCATTGACATAGTGTGCTCAATGCTTTTCCTATGGGCAGATGTTGTGGGCGTGGTCAAAAGTGACCTGAGTGCCCAATCACGTCGTGACTTCAAGTGCCGGGTCAGGGTGCTCCTCGGTTAATGCCGGCCGATTTTCGTTTTCCTACCTCAAAAACTGACAGAGTTACGGCCATTTGAATTTGGCCGTAATATTAAGTCAATGGGAAAATTTTCTCGCGTTTTCGCGCATGGCGCGCAAATACAACGTGCGATTTCTTATCTGTGTACAAGCCACCATCTCCCAAGAATTCTGCACGTTTCGGTGTTTGTCCTGTGTCGATGTCTCAAAAAAATGTGGGCGAAATTGAGCGTCAAAAAAGGCCAAATAACATTGTGCTCAATGGGTTTCCTATGGCCGGAAATTGTCGGTGTGGTAAAAAGTGACTGGAGTGCCTGATCACGCCGCGACTTCAGGTGCCGGGTCAGGGTGACCCATGGTCCATGCATGCTGAAATTGATGTTTCTAGCTCAAAAACTGTCAGTGTTACGGCAGTCCGAAGTTGGCCGTAATGTTAAGTCAATTGGAAATTTCTCTCACGTTTTCGTGCATAGCGCGTGAACGCGACATGCGATTTCTTATCTGTATACAAGCAACCGTCTCCTGAGAATTCTACACGTTTTGGTGTTTGTCCCGTGTCGATATCTCAAAAACTGCGGGCGAAATAGCGCGTCAAAAAACGACGATGATAGATGACCTTTGGATTTCAATAGTGTGATTGCCTATGGCAATCACACTAATTAATAGGTTAGAGACCTCAGCGGTTAAAGTGGGTAAATGTTAAATGTTGCATACCTGTACAGGGTTTTCAAATTGTTTTGGAGTAGCAGGGGGACATGCCAAAGTATCAGGCACCTTATCAGTTATGACTGACACCTAGTGGTAAAAATATGAGTTACGCTACTTAAATTAAAAAGTAGACTGTGCAGAGTGGTGGAGTAGGTGGAAAATGCGCCTGGCGCCGCATAATTTGAAAGCCCTGTCTGTATAACCATATTATTACGATAATATTAATAACATCGTGATTCGTCTTTTTAAATGATTTCCTACATAAATTTTTTTTTTTTTTTTTTAACTTGTGTTTGATCATGAGTCTTACCCATTCCTAACACACTTTTACCAAACACCTCTCCGATTCTCATTTCTGTGATGTGTGTGTAATGAATTTAATGTGTATTGTAGGGTTGGTGAAGGCCGAGCCTGCTGGAGTTTAGGTAATGCACACACAGCGCTTGGGAATCATGACCAGGCCATGCACTTTGCAGAGAGACATCTGGAAATATCTAAAGAGGTACACAACCTTGACTATATTAATCGCATTAATTCTAAAACTGCAACTTCTTATTAAACAAAATAGTGATCAATTCCCTTTATGTTGGAATTATTACATATTAAGTACCTCTTTTTTTTAGAACCACTGACCTAATGCATGCTGCCAGACTTAGTGATGGGAAATCACAAAAATATTATATCTACAACATAGATGTTTAAACAGATATTTAGGATTAGGACCCCAAATTCATAAAATAAAGCCAGAAATGTTCAGGAAGCAAAATCTTCCAGTCTGTCCAGTGTTGCATGTTTGTATTTTTCAGACAGGAGACCGCTGTGGAGAGCTGACCGCCCGATTGAACGTGTCTGATCTCCAGACTGTCCTTGGCCTCAGTTACAGCACTAACAACTCCATTTTATCAGAGAACAAAGAGATTGATTACAACTTGCATGGTAATTTGCAAAGTCCTTCAATTATATGATACCATAAATGTCTCAGATAAGAGTGGTTAGAAATATTAAATGAAACGTCTGATGCTTATATAAGTTGTATTAGCAGGAGCAAGACCAAGGATGAGCAGACGCCCCAGCATGGAGAATCTGGAGTTGATGAAACTTACGCCAGACAAGGTCAGTATGTCTGCTTTATAAACGCCAGACGATGATATTTTCAGACTAGGATCCTTTGACTGTACAGTCAGCTCCTGAGAGATTCTGTGGGCTGTAGTAGCCTAGTGGTTAAGGCACTGGACTCAGAAGGTACAGACTTATGACAATATGCAGAAAAAATGTTAAGCTTTTCTTTTACTATCAAACTATACACTAAGATACAAGACGAACATTGTATTTTCACAACCCTCCAAATACGCCTAATGAGGTCACTGGAACATGTAATGGCTTCTTCACTGTGCATGAAAACAGTGAGCTTGTTGTCGTCTTTACTCACTGTGAAGAACTTCCATGCTGGAGACGTGTCTCTGACCGAAATAGATCCCTACTCCCTCATTAGTATCGCCACTATATAGGAAGAGACTGTTTAGTTTACTAAAGCTGCCTCATCATGCCTCAATACCAGCCTCACAAACAAACACTCGACTGGCTGAGCCATGTTTAAAGCTACGTATGCAAAAGCTGAATAAAAGTTAGCGAAAGCATTTAATAAGCTGTTATTAATGTCCTAATTCGTCCTGTGCAGTGTCAGAAGTGGGGAAGTGATGTTCTGTGTACGCAGTCAAAGTCCACGCTCGTCAAGTCCAAGCTTTTCTTTATGAATCGTCTGCGAGGGAAAAAGAACAGCTCCTCTAAAGTCTTGCAGGACACCAGCAACACTATGAACACCCCTCAGAATCAGCCCACTCAGAAAGTGAGTGCCTGTGCTACTAATCATAATCAGCTAATAATCACGTACATGGAGTCAGAACATGTTATACCTGTAGAACTAATTCAGAACAGAACAAGTGTAAATCCTGCAGGACTTGTGTTGTATCAGTATATGTAGTTTTGTGTGTGTAGTTGTACTTTAGTATTTAGAATTAGTGATCGGCTGATGCTGATTAACTCAATGTCATTAATCGGCCTGATGTTTACTTTCATCCTGGATTGCATGCATTTTCTGAGATGGCGTAGTTTTGAGAGTTTTTATTATTTAATGTAACTCTCTATAGAGCATGAGTGTGGATATGTTGGGTGACGAAGGCTTCTTTGACCTGCTGAGTCGTTTCCAAGGCAATAGGATGGATGACCAGCGCTGCTCCATTCAGGAGAGGCGTGGTCACCAGTCTTCTGCTTCCTCTACCTCCTCATCCTCCTCAAGTTCCTCCTTACCCAGAAACATGAAAAAATGTAAGTGCTAATTCGAGCCTAATGGTTTAAGGGACTAGAATTAAATTTCATGATATGTGCATAGTCGTATTGCATCCACTAGGTGGCGAGTCAGGTCTTGGTTCCAGTTTGTTTGCATTTTAATCTCTAAAATATTAGCAACAGGTTTTGGCATACATTTGTGGCTGTAGTGCTTATTGACATGTTCTGTGTGGGCAATCAATATGCAAACACATTAAACCAGGCAGATACACTTATTTGAAGTGTGCAATTAAAAAAATCAACTTGCAATTCAGGAATTATTGCAATTTGCTGCTGAAGTGCTGAGCTATGCCTGAGGGAAATGAGACAAATTAGGGGGTCATCGCCCAGTTCATAATTATAAAAATAATTTTAATTGTCCTGTTCATTAAAATATTTATAGCAATTTATAGTGGAATTACCTCCTTGATGATAAATTACAAATTGTCTTTGGAATTGCATTACTTTGCAAAAGGTTACCATTATATTAGATATTTTTTAAGGAATGGAATAATTACCCTGTGTAACTATTCATTATTCTCTTCTCTGATGTCTGCAGTATTAAAAAAAAAAAAAGAATAAAAACAGATTTTATAGGCAACAAGTGCAAGAATTTAGTGTGGTCTCCCCTTACACCTGAGCAATAGCAGCATCTGTCAGCTTTATTTGGTCGATAAGATGACCAATCTACAATCTGAAGTTTGATCAAGAAGGTTCTTTTTGGATGTGTAGCAGCCAAGAAACAGTTTTTTTTTTCAGAAGGGGAACATTGTGAAAAGTTTAAGATATGCTAAAGCTTACAAAGAATGAAGATCAATGGAAGTGTGATATGGAATGATGAATCAAATTTAGATTTTTGGGTCCGGTTGTTGACAATGTTACATATTATACCATGACTAAAGTATATTTTGCACAGTATTATACATTAATTATCCATTTATCTTAACTAACCAACATGTCACAAGTAGTTATGCTGTAACAACCATTATTGAAAGAACTGAATTTTCAAAGCTTTCAGAAATTAACCCTAATTTATCCTTGCTCTTTCTGTAGCTTTTTCAGAGTCTGCAGTATCTCCGGGGCAAGAAGCATTTCTAGGAGCTCTCGCCAGCGCTCAGAGCCGGAGGCTGGAGGATCAGAGGGCTGTAGGGAGTGTGCCGGTCCTCCGAAACATCCAGCCCAGCCAAAGCTCCCACAGCAGGCAGGCTGTCCTCAGCCAGCTCATGGCCAACACTGATAACTCTGAACCTGACGAGCACTTTTTTGATATGCTGGTGAAGTGCCAGGTGAGAGAGAGAGAGTGAATCTGTTAACAATGTGGGTTAGAGTTTTGTCTAATCTAACTAGCTTGTTAGCTAACTTTACGGTTTGCTTATTTATTATAGACACTGACATGTTTCGCAGTTCACATTTTCAGTAAGGATTACTGGAACAAACAATAAAGTTTAATACTGTACTGGATGAGTTAAGCCACTACTAGATGACCACTTGTAAGAGCAGATTGAGCTGTACTAGAAATCAGCACAACACTAAACTTTATTTTTATCACTATTGCAGAGCTCTCGTTTAAATGACCAGAGATGTGCGCCGCCTCCGGCTCCGGTCCGTGGCCCCACTGTCCCAGACGAGGACTTTTTCAGCCTGATCATCCGCTCTCAGGCCAAACGAATGGATGAACAGAGAGTCACCCTGCCATCCTCGCACTAAAAAGGCTTCTCCTGCAAAACCTCTGGTCCTTATTTTCTCTCCTGAAATCCATTCAACTCACCTGCACTGAAACCTACTACAAAATGAAGTGATGTATATGGCTACGCACTAACCCATCACTAAGTATAGAGTACTCAGCACCACACTATCCGTTGATGACCAATAAAAGCTATGTATTCTGCAAGGTGCTGTGGAACTGGAATAGGAGCTCCTATTGGATATACCTCGCAGTATTATGCACCACTGCAAAGAAACTCCTTCAACATATACACACCCCATAACTGTATTAGATACACCCATTGTCCATTTTCAGTTTCCACTTACCGTATTGAAGCACTTTAGTTGTACAATTACGCACTGTAGAGCATTTCTCTACATACTTTTACTCCCCTTAACTCTGTTCTCTGAAGGTCAGAACCCCCAGATCAGGTACTGTTAAGGTGGTAGCAGCGCATCTGCCGCACTGAAAATGGTTCACCAGTCAAATTTCCAGCTATCAACATCCTTTAGGTAACATCATCAGGGCTTTCAAATTGTTTTGGAGCAGCAGGGTTGCATGCCAAAGTAGCAGGCACCTTGTAAGTTATGAATGACACCTAGTGGGAAATATATGAATTACGCTACTTAAATTAAAAAGTAGACGGCACAGAGTGGTGGAGTAGATGGA
>JAVSBU010361579.1:0-16422 GCA_033118015.1 Loricariichthys derbyi
CAACCCCCCCCCCCCCCCCCGGTCCGCAGTACAATTTTCAAGCATCGACCGGTCCGCAGTGATAAAAAGGTTGGGGACCACTGAGTAAATGGATTCCCCAAATTTTCTAGTAATTGTATGTGGTCCATTAAGTAATGTGGACTAGTTGTTTTATTCATCTGACTTAATTACATTCAGTAATACCTCGTTTATGGCGGCAGATATGTTCCAGAACCACCTGCGATAACCGAAAATCCGCGAAGTAGAAATGTTATATTTATTTAAGTATTTATACACTATATTAAGGCTTTATAAACCCCTTAAAAAGCTAACCACAGCAGAACTCAATTAGGCATGCATCAGCGCCGCGCCGCTAGGTGGCAATCGCGGCGCCTAAAGATCCAGAAGCAGCTCCACTCGGTTACATCAGTGGTCTGGTTAAAAGATAATAACACAGCTAATAATAAGAATGTAATACCTAATAATTACTTAGAATTAATATTTGTAATGTATTTTTATATATTTTGGGATTTTTTCATGTAAAAATTAATTATATATATATATATATATATATTCCGCTGATCGAATTCCGTAGAAAACCCATTATTTTGCCCATTAATATCTTATAAAAAACCTGCAAAAGAGTGAAGCCGCAATAGCTGAAGCGTGAAATGGCGAGGTATTACTGTATATGGTTTGCATACTCCTGGATGAAATGAGTCACTTTGCCTGTTTAGGTGGTAGTAATTCCAGGCTCCTGCCGATGGTGTCGCACGAGGATGATCAGTCTATAAATACCTGTGGGGTGTGGAGTGAGCTTCATAGATTGAGAAGAGGTGGTACAGTGCTGTGCATGTCTCATCGATGTGTGAAAGTCTGGTTGCAAAGCAGATGTTAATGATTGGCAAAAAAGAAGATGCCAAATGCCATAGTGTGAAGGAAATAGCTGAATTTGAAGCCGTATCAAAGGATATGATCATACGGTGTCTACCAGCAGCAGCAAAGTCCCAGTCTACAGGAAATTACTTGTACTCCTTTAGGGAAAGAGATCTCAGTTGTTATACTGGATATAATTTAATGTTTGTAAAAAATGTATTAACATTTAGACAGTATCAAAAAGACACTTCAATCTTAACAGACTCTTGAATCTTAAACACGTCGTCATTAAAAGTCCTGCATAGACAGTTAACTGAAAGTCATGAACTTGACCATCTTGGTGTAGTGTTGCCTTTTAGAACAGAGCTGTTCTCACTGAACTGATTCCTGCACAGACAACATTTCAGAGTCAATACGGGTGTAGCTTGTTTATGCTGCAAGGTGTTTTCTCTCTGGGGATTTTTCTCCATTTGAATATCTCACTATGCATCTGAAGAATTTTAGGCCTTCTTGCTGGCCCCGATCTTCAGAATTCTCACACTGAAAACAGTGGATTTGCCTGAGAAAGAAAAAACTATGATGATTGAAATTATGGCATCAGAGTTAATTATCTAAATATTTGTTTGAGTCAAGTGTTGGGATTAAATAGAATAATCTGATGGAGCTCTGTTAAATTAAATTTGGTAGTAGGAATGCTAAGATATCTGTTCTGATATAAAACAAATGTAGTCACAGTCCATCTGCAGTTTTATTTAATTTTGTTTGTTCGATTTGGTATACTCTACTGGATCGTTGTGCAGTTTGATCTGTCTAGCTTGTGATATGGTTTAAAGGTGTAAGATGGTGCAGTTTCACATGTCATAGCTGGTGTTTCTTCCCCAAAAGAACAAAGTAAATGTTGAGCATTCAGAGACAGCCCGAACAGTGAGACTTATTACATGTTTTTAACTATACAAGGAACAGCGGAAGCAGGTTGTGTTTCATCTGAAGCCTGACATTTGAAGAGTTTCCTTTAATAAGAGCTTGAACTTTTCATATGACTCAGTGACTGGATCCCAAATGGTTTCCTTTTTAACATTTCATGCAAAACATTCTAAGAGCCCCGTTTGTAGGTTGTCAGCATCAGTTCATACACTGTGTAGTGCATATCTATCACTAAGCCAAATGATCAGCTGTGATTAGATGACAGCTTACAGCTTACAAATTGATGTCCACAGGAACTTTCCATATTTAGGTATATAAAGCCTGTGTGTGTCTCTGTCCTCGTATAGGTCATGTACTCAGCGCGCGGCGTGGATGGGCGGGAGCAGCAGATCGCTCTGCACCAGCAGCAGACTTTTTACCCGCTGCAGGGTGGCTTTCGGGACCACTTTATCATGCCAGCGGAGCCCAAGTACTGCTGCGAGTACTGCAAACTGGTGCTATGTAAGCCA
Source organism: Loricariichthys derbyi (assembly GCA_033118015.1). Classification (NCBI taxonomy): domain Eukaryota; kingdom Metazoa; phylum Chordata; class Actinopteri; order Siluriformes; family Loricariidae; genus Loricariichthys; species Loricariichthys derbyi. The sequence goes on from JAVSBU010361579.1 coordinate 2,289, forward strand.
CGACAGACCGAGTGCGGCCACCGCTTCTGTGAGAGCTGCATCCACCAGCTGCTCAGGTTGGACCACTTTTAACTTTATCATTACAAACATGGAACAAGTGTTTGAAGTTGTCATTTAGTCCCCTCCACAACATTTTACTGTTTTTAGTAGTGATGGGCTAGACATTCCCAAGGCCACAATTATTAGCAATTGTATACATTCTTCAAAACAAAATGTAGCTGACGAATTTTATCCATTTAAAATTATTTTGTTGATCAGAGTTTCAGATGGTCAGTAGAACCTGACTTATTGTTTCACTGGGGTGTATATACACTGTCTGGCCCAAAAAAAATCTGGCATCATTTCCACAAGCTTCTGCAATGTTACAATGACAACAGTTGCATTAATTTTCCCCCAAGATCTTGTATTGATGATGGGAGATTTGAACCACTGCTCAAAGTCTTCTCCAGCACATCCCAAAGATTCTCAATGGTGTTTGGGTCTGCACCGTGTGGTGGCCAATCCATGTATGAAAAGGATGTCTCATGCTCTCTGAACCACTCTTTCACAATTTGAGACTGAGGAATCCTGGCATTGTCATCTTGGAATATGCCTGTCCCATCAGGGAAGAAAAAATCCTGAACATGGCTGTTCATTATATTCAGGTATCAGCTGACCTCTTTCTTTGGGCACATAACATTGTTGAACCCAAACATGGCCAACAGCAGCAGCCCCACTGCCTCACTGTACTGCCTCACAGGCTGGACTCATCAGAGCACAGACCTTCTTCTATTGCTCCAGAGTTCAATCATTATGCTCCTTAGCAAATCAAAGCCGTTTTTGCAGGTTAACCTCAGTGACAAGCGGTTTTCTTAAGGCTACACATCTGTTTAGTTCCAATCCCTTTGCATGTGGAAACGCTCTTACATTCAGCAGACTTCACCAAACATTTTAGTGATCACTGATCACGGTCATTCAACTTTTTTTCCAACCACATGCCTTCCTTGAACATGATGTTTCCTCACTGTTCTTCCACTTTTTAATTATGCACAATGAAACTATATAATATATGAAATGAAATGAAACTATAGTTTTTTTTGGTCAGCTAAGATCAGAAAGAAAGCAGAGGCTGCAGTGTGAACAGGCCTGGTCTTATTACACACAGATGGTAGGGTCACAATTTGGTGCCAGCAGCATGAATCCATGGGCTGAGTCTGACTTATGTCAATAATCCAGTCTGGTTTAGGTGGTGTCATCGTGTGTAATATGTTATCATGGCACACTTTGGGACCATTAATTCCAGTCAAACATTGCTTGAATGCCACAGTCTTTTTTTTCTTTTTTTTGTTACTGGCCATATACATCTCTAAATGGCCACAGTTTACTCATCATCTCATGGCTACTTTGTGTAATAAGGCACTATGTCACTAAGCAAAAGTCTTTGCAAACTAGTTTCATGAATACATAACACTATGTTTAGTTTTCTACTATGAAGGGTTTTTTATTGCAGTTTCGAAAAAAACAATTCAGAACAACAAAATGAAAGTCACATCGCTACATTCTACTTTTTAGACCAACCCCTATTCAAGTAGCAACAAGTAAACTCAAAGCACTTAATTTTGTGGTTAGATTAAAGGAAAAAGCTTTATTCTGACATGCCTTACAGAGTTTGTTGCCATGGAGATGTCTAATTGCAGATTTGACAATCTTTTAATTCAAACTTCCAATGGGTCTACGAAATGCCTTATGCTACCCCATCATCCACACTATGAGTGGAAAAAATACACTAAGCATCCTCTAGATTGCAGGTTCTTTTGTGTTTTTATTTTCTTAGAAACGTTTTTAAGAAACTCTTGAAACAATGTTTCCTTAAAAAGGGAAATAATTATGGTCTTATTTACAGCTCTATTCTATTTTTTAAAAATTCTTTAAGTTTTAGTGGACACTGTGCTTTGTAGTTCTGCAATTACAGACTGTAGTCCACCTGTTTCTCTACATACTTGGACAACAGAATATAGGGGACAAAGGTCAGGACCCCCACAGATAAGGTACACTTTGGTTGATGGATCATTTTCAGTACTGCAGTGACAGTGGTATGTTGGTGTGTTTGTGTGTTGTACTGGTACGCTTGGCTCAGTGACAGCAATATTGTGTGAATCCATGTGTGAAAATGATGCCTAGTGCTTCCTGAACCACTCTCACAAATTGAGCCTGATGAGTCCTGGCATTATCATCTTGGAATATGCCCGTGCCATCAGGGAAGAAAAAATCCATTGATGGAATAACCTGGTTATTCAGTATATTCAGGTGTCATCTGACCTCATTCTTTGGGCTCATAACATTGCTGAACCTAAAGCTGACCAACTGCAGTAGCCCCAGATCATAACACTGAACCCACATGTGGTGACCTTTTTTACCCAGGCTGTCTATGTTACTTCACAGGATTTAAAGACATTTTCATGATAGACAATATTCATCACGATACAGGTGATCACAGACTAAATGCATCCAAATCAACAGAATTTTTAAATCTACTGTTCAGATGTTATCCTAAACTTTTATTCATATGCTTCACTTCATCCAGTTAAACATGAATAAATACATTCTTTAAATTAAAACTTGCAGGTGGTCTGTTCTTTAAGCTCTGATATAGACGATACGCTCAGAAATGCATATTGTCGGGAACAAATAACACAATTTATCATGGCATGATATAAATGTCATATTGCCCACTTCTAGGTTTCCATGAGGTGGAAGTTAGTTTGTATTTCTATCTAGCATTTCAGCTATAAACTGCAGGGACGTGCGACTGAGCAGGTTCATGCCAAGCTGCACTCCCTAGATTGAACACCTGGATGGGCGTCTAGAAATGGGGTTTGCACAGAACTGCAGCAAATTACCTTGCCAAATATGGCTTATGTTCCACATCATTGATTGAACCCCAGAATAATTATAGAAATTATTGTTTCTAATTGGAGGAATAACGTTCCAGATTTTTATTTTCTTCAATTATAATTCTTATGTCCTCAGCCTTTAAATCCAACAGCAGTTGATCAGATGGCCATTAAACAGCGGTTACCAATGTGCATGTGCATCTCTAATGCTGTATCTGTACTGTTTTTATTTTTTAGCAAATCTAATCCAGTCTGTCCAGCTGACAATGAACCACTATTTGAAGATAAAGTAAGCTTTTTCCTATTATCTTATTTGTTATGAAGCTCCAAACAAATACAGGTACATCTCGAAAAATTGGAATATCATGAAAAAATTATATATTTTTTGTCACTCATTTCAGAAAGTGAAACCCATATTTTATATAGATTAATTACACACAGAGTGAAACATTTCAAGCCTTTATTTATGTTGATTGTGGCTTACAGATAATGAAAACGCAAAACTCAGTGTCTCAGAAAATTTGAATATTACATAAAATTTGATATTTTGAACAGAAATGTCAGGCTGCATTTCTATGCACTCAATACTTGGCTGTTCCTTCTTTTGTATGAATTATTCTGGCTTCTCCACGAGGGGTTTTGCAAGAGTGGGCCACTCTACCTTATGGACCGTCCAGCTCTACCTTACAATAAACCGCTCTATCTTAAAAAGCGCTGCTCTACCATAAAACCTCCAAATCACTTATCACAAAATACTTCTAATCAAAGGCCCATTGGTTTATGATGCTGTCATTCTGAGCCATAAAGCAAAATGACGAACGTGCGGCTTATTCATCATGGTTTGGACTCCGATTGCCGCCCTAAACCAGTGCATATTGAAGCACTAGCAGGTGTCATACAGTCACGTGCCTTGTTACACAGGCTTCACAGAGCCCTGAGTCAGTGAAGCCATTCCGCCTACATATTGTATCTAGACCGCATGCTTTGTTTCACGGCTTTGCCGCAACCTAATTAAAAACTGTGCGCTGTCCTGCAATAAAAAGTTAAGACCGCTGTGCATTCTGTGTGACTTTCCTCCTGAAATCGCGCTCGAACAGACATGTTGCAAAAAAGTATGCTGGATTTTTGCCCCCCCACCAAAAAAAAAAAAAAACCACACGACGAAATGAGCAGGAGGAATCGCCTTCTTCGTCAGTCCTGTCGCCCAGTGAAACACCATCGTCTGCAGACCATTTAAAAAAGGGAAAACATCGATCCACAAGATTCAGTCAGAATTGGAAAGCTACAATCCCTTGGGTAGGAAATGATGAGGCAAAAGGTGGGACATTACATACTATTTTCGCAATTGTGAATACTAAATGTGACTAGTAGTCTATCATGCATCACGTTTCATTCAGGAAATTGGGCGTATTTTTGAGCATATATTTGTATATTGTATATTTGACAGTTAAATGTATTTGCCAAGCCTTGGCTTTTAATCACACATGTGATCAAATGGAGGAAGTTTTGCGTACTGAAATTTTATTGATTGCCGATGGGTCAAAATGCCGACTTTAATAACCTGTCTGATTGATTTAAAAAGAGTTTCATATGCTGGGAAATTGCATCTAAGAAGAGCTTCTAGTTTTCAAAACTACCTTCGGCTTGGAACGTATAACGCTCTATATTTGTTACAACCCTATGGAGAACACGGTTACTGCATCAATGCAGTGTGGTCTGAAGATGATCAGCCTGTGGCTCTGCTCAGGTGTAATGGAAGCCCAGGTTACTTTGATAGTAGCCTTCAGGTCACCTGAATTGTTGGTTCTTGTGTCTCTCATCTTTCTCTTGACAATACAACATAGATTCTCTATGGGATTCAGATCAGGTGAGTTTGATGGCCAATCAAGCCTAGTAACACCATGGTCATTAAACCAGCTTTTTTTTTTTACCTTGTGGGCAATGTGGGCAGGTACCAAATTCTCCTGGAAAATTAAATCAGCATCTCCATAAAGCTTATTAGCAGATGGAAGCATGAAGTGCTCTAACATTTCCTGCTAGATGGCCGTGTTGACTGTGGACTCCCCAAATCATCACTGACTGTGGAAACTTCATACTGGCACCATGGATTCTGTGTCTCTCCGCTTTTCCTCCAGAATCTGGGACCTTGATTTCCAAATGAAATGCAAAATTTACTTTAATCTGAAAAGATGAGTAGCACTGAGCAGCAAGCCAGTTCTTTTTCTCCACAGCCTGCTTTTGATGTTGTCTCTGAATTAGGAGTATCTTTACACAAGGAATGCAACATTTGTAGCTCATGTCTAGGATTCATCTGTGCATAGTGGCTCTTGATCTTATGTAATATTCTAATTTTATGAGACACTGAATTTTGGATTTTCATTATCTGTAAGCCACAGTTACCACAATTTCAAGAAATCAAGGCTTAATGTTTCACTTTGCCTAATGAATCTATATAATAGATTTTTATAGAATCTATATAATAGGGTTTTTCATGGTAGTCAGATTTTTTTGAGATGTACCTGTATAGGTCTAAGTACCTAACTTTTGGTTCTTTCTTGGCTAGATATTTCGTGATGTTTGCTGCAATAGAGAGATTATGGCTCTGAAAGTCTACTGCCGGAGTGCAAAGAACGGATGTAAAGAACAAATGATTTTACAGCAGGTTATGGTAAGTGCCTTTATGGTAAGTGCATACAGTGGGTACCCCATCTGCTATATATCCCAGCCTCCCCGAAAGTAGCATGGTTTCCTATTTCTCTTATAGTAGAACTTTTTGTTTAACATGTTTGAAAATGATCAATGAATCCTACAAGTACAACCATTCAGTAAAGTAGGAGAACTTCTTATTTACAGTCTTTTGCAAAATTGAGTACACTCCTCACATTTCTGCAAATACTTTATATTTTTCATAGGACAACACCATAGAAATGAAATGTGGTTATAACTTAAAGAAGTCAGTGTACAGCTTGTTTAGCAGTATAGATTTACTGTCTTCTGAAAATAACAACACACAGCTATAAATCTAAATAGCTGGCAACAAAGTGTGTACACCCCACAGCAACCATCTTCAAGTTCTGCCCAAAGCGTCAATATTTTGTGTGACCACCATTATTATCTAGCACTGCATTAACCATTTTGGGCATGGAATTCACCAGAGCTGCACATGTTGCTACGGGAATCCTCTAAACTCTTCCATGATGACATCGTGGATCTGGTGGATGCTAGACATCATGCGCTCCTTCACCTTCCACTTTGGATGCTCCACAGATGCTCAGTTGGGATTAAGTCTGGAGACATATTTGCCCAGTCTATCACCTTTATCTTCAGCTTCCTCAGCAAGGTGGTTGTCTTCGTGGAGGTGTTTTTGGGGTGATGATGCTACCAACTCCATGCTTGACTGTAGGCAAGAGACAGTTTTCTTGGTACTCCTCACAGGGTGCCACCACACATGCTGGACACCATCTGAGCCAAACAATTTTATCTTGGTCTCATCAGATCACAGGACTTGGTTCCAGTAATCCATGTTCTTGGACTGCCTGGCTTCAGTAAACTGTTAGTGCTTGCTGGTGCGTCAACTTCAAAAGAGACTTCCTGCTGTGATGACCATGCAGACAGATCTATACTGCTAAACAAGCTATACACTGACTGCTATAAGTTATTTTCAACTTTCATTATTATAGTGTTGAACCGTGAAAAGATAGAATAAAACATTTTCAGAAATGTGAGGGGTGTACTCACTTTTGGGTCTTTGAATATATTTACTGAATACAGTATGACAGTGCAGCCAAACCATTAAGCAAACACCAAACTTACCAGTCCATTAGGCTTATTTGACGACATGGTCCATCCTCCTATCCTATACCTGAAAAGGGTCCATTACTTTGTATGTAGACTTGACTGACATTGCTGAATTATTGCAAGATAACTTGCAAGTCACCATTTGACATAAATTATGTCAAAATTGACATAAAATTACCTAAATTATCATGTGTATAAAGTGTCTGTTTTTGAAATGGCACAATACATAATACTTGTGTACTAAATCCTCCTAAAAGTAGTGTGTAGTATGCAACCAAAATGAAAATCTGTAGTGCCCTGAAGATACGTGGATGGTGTGCTATTCTGGTCAGATTTTCCAGTATGCAGGGGGCGCCATGTACATTGGGTAGCCTGCATCACCAACAGAACATGGCGGCCAATAACACTACGGAGGAGAATGCTGTCTTAGTATAAATACCCGTATAAACTCTGAGTGTAAATATAAGCATACTGGTTGTAGTGGGATATGACAGAATGAGGATAATAAAGTATAAATATTTTGAGGTAAGTGTGTGGTACATAGTCATGTGACAGTAGTTCAGTGGGTAGTGCGCTATATCATATGACAGAAGCTGTTACTGTACTGCAGACTACATACAGAGGGCAGTATGCAGTACATGCTAGTGAGCTATGCAGTATAATAGTGTGCCATTTTGAATACAGCCACTGACTCATTTATTAATGACGTAGCACCTTCTTTCATATGCTGAGAAGGGTTCAGATCACTATAGGCCAGCCCCCATAGTGAAAATCATGAATCTGATTGGTCAGATTTCTTGTTCTCCTGTAAATGGATTCAGGTTCAAACCATTCAGCAGTGGGGGCAGAAAAACAAGTAGACCGGAGACATTTTAATGAGCAGTTTTGATTGGTTAGTAGCACTCAGGTATGCATCCTATGCAGAGTAGCATTTAGAATTGGATGATGTTTTTGAATGTTTATTTTATTTTTATCTGGTTATGTTAACCCTTCTCTGAAGGATAAAGGCCTGACTGCAATCCATGGATGTCTTTGTTGTTTACTTGTTTTAGTCACATTGTAAAACGTTTTAGTTTCTCATGACCATATGTTGTGTAACACTCTTTCTCCCTCTCTGCACCCTCAGGAACACTTGAATGTGTGTGAGTACTTTGAAGTACCCTGCCCTTTGGGTAAATGTAAAGAGAAGGTCATGAGGAAGGACATGGCTGAGCATTTGAACTGCAAATGCAAATACCGTGAAGCCACCTGCGAATTCTGCAAGCACAAAATGGCACTCACAGAGCTACAGGTACCTTCCCAAAACCGTGTGGCCCCCGTCATTTTTTTTTTGTTTAACCAAGAAATAAAAAGTAGTTAAGTGCTATCATGTTAGGTGAACACTTAACCTTGAACACTTGTGGTGATGCATGATGATAACATGCCTTAGTCCTTGTTTGTAATTGATGAACTACTCGCTTCCTTTGGTTAAGCACTTCCCTTCGTTAGTGCCCAAAATGACCAATGTTCTTTTGGTTTCACATTTGAACTGGAAAGTTTAGGGGAATATCAGAGAATGTCTGTTCTCATCAGATTGTGGAAGTAGTTACAGTATATTATTCAGCTTTGGGAATCCCTAAGACTTCATCATGAATAATTTTTGCTCTTTTTTGCAGCTGTTTTGTTCTCATTGTACTAATGATTACTTTGGCAGTATATTACAATAAATGTTGTAGTTTGATTTCCCTTAGGTTTTCTCTTTTTTCCTTCTCAGAAACACAAAGAATCAATCTGTCCTGCATTTCCAGTATCATGTCCAAATCATTGTTCATATTCATCCATTTTAAGGAGTGAGGTAAGTTCAGTATGCTGTTTTTTTTAACACAAAGAACCGAGTTTTACTGGCTTATGAAGACACTCTTGCTAATCTTTATGAAATTACGAGGATATCTAACATGAAAATGTTCCTTTATAGCTGCCCAGTCACCAGCATGACTGTCCCAAGGCTCAAGTCACATGTTCCTTCATTCGGTTTGGCTGCAATTTCAAGGTAATTACCTGTCCTGATAAACTGAGTCAGTTATACACAGTTTATCCAAAATATTCATTAAACTAACTTCATGGTTATAGTCATACAGATGATATTGTTGGTTTAACAGTGCTGTGAAAATGATCCTAAGTATTGATAAACATTAATAAAGAGAACTTTCCTATTTAACATACAACAATACACAATGTAATCAAGGAGACACAAGACAATAGATGTTTCAAATTAGAAACATTCATAGATACAGTATAGCTTGTATATAGCAGTTTATATTGTGAGATTTTTTTTCTTAACAGGGACTAAACCAGGAGATGAGACAGCATGAATCAAGCTTTGCTTCAGAACACTTGCGACTGATGGTGGTGAAAAACAACACATTAGAAGAAAAGGTGTAGTATCTTAGCGTCTTTTGTCTATCATTTAAAAGTATATTAAGGATACAAAGGATATGACTTTTATCTAATACAGGTACATCTCACAAAATTAGAATATCATGAAAAAGTTCAATATTTTTGGTCAGTGGTCAGAAAGTGTATAATTAAAAAAAAAAAAAATATATATATATATATATATATAATGTATACACACACATACACACAAACATGGATAGATAGATAGATTGATTGATTGATTCATTACACATAGAGTGAAACATTTCAAGCCTTTATTTCTTCAAATTTCGATAATTGTGGCTTACAGATAATGAAAATTCTAAATTCAAGGGCCATTACGAACAGATGAATCCTAGACATGAGCTACAAATGTCACATTCCTTGTGTCAAGCCCCTCCTGAACTAGAGACAACATCAGAAGCTTCTTATCTGGGCTGTGGACAAAAAGAACTGAACTGTTTCTCAGTGGTCCAAAATCCTCGTTTCAGATGAATTTTTTTTCCAGAGTAAATTTTGCATGTCATTTGGAAATCAAGGTCCCAGATTCTGGAGGAAGAGTGGAGAGGCACAGAATCCATGTTGCTTGAAGTCTATTATGAAATTTCCACAGTCAGTGATGATTTGGGGAGCCATGTCCTGAGCACACTGCCAAAGGTACTAAAAGTGGTTCAGTGATCATGGTGTTACTGGGCTTGATTGGCCAACAAAGTCACCTGATCTGAACCCCATAGTGAATCTATGTTGTATTGTCAAGAGGAAGATGAGACACCAGAGCCAACAATGCAGATGACCTGAAGGCTGCTATCAAAGTAACCTGGGCTTCCATTCCACATTTCTGTTTAAAATATCATTTTTATTTATCTTATATAATATTCTAATTTTCTGAGACACTGAATTTTGGCTTTTCATAATCTGTAAGCCACAATCACCAACATTTAAAGAACTAAAGGCTTGAAAGGCTTGTTTCACTCTGTGTGTATATGAAGCTATATAATATATGGGTTTCACTTTCTGAAATGAATAACAAAAATATTAAACTTTTTCATGATATTCTAATTTTTTTAGATGTACCTGTAACCTATGGTAGACAGAGTACTAAACACTGTAAATAAAAGTACAGATAAGTAGAGAATGTACCTAGGTAATAAAACTACTGTCACATAGTATGGTTATAACATTAAAACTAACAGTTTTGTTCTTTTTAACTACCCTTCTGTCACCAGAAATAGTAGACAAGTTCCATTTCCAAGTTGCCATGATAGCTGGCCAAAATGTATGTATATATTTTTGTTAAATATTCAAATATATCCTGGAGCTGACTGTTTGTGTTAAGGTGGAGGATGTCAAGAATGAGATGCTGGAGCGCTACAAGGTTCTCCCCAGTCTGAGCAGTCGCCTTACAGAAATGGATGTGCAGTGGGAGGAATTGAGAGAGAAATATAGGCAACTGGAACAAAAGTTTTTAGCCATGCAGGTACGTGCCATTTCTAAACGGTTGACCCTCCGCTTATACACTCGATTATGAGACCTTGAGGAGAATGTTCACCCTCAGAGGTGTTTGCTCCTGTTAATTTTGCTTTGCATGAAACTTTAAAATACAGGACTTGTGTCATTTAATGTTCGCATTACGTTGTGAGAAATGGGACATTGTGTAAAGTATCTAAATTACTGTAATGATGGTTAACATCCATTTTGGTCAAAGTTTTTATATTAAACAATAATAGTAATTAAAGCATAATGTGGAAACCTTTAGTATCTTTTTAAAACCTTCCTTTAAAAAAGCCAAGAGATTTTCTTTAGGTCAGTGAGGTGGAAGTGGAAGTATGTTATTAATTAGCTACAGTAAATACTGTGTCAATGGAAAGTCCACACAATAATAGAAAGAATGTGTGGGTGTGGGTGTGTGTGTGTGTGTGTGTGTGTGTGTGCGTGCGTGCGCGCAGGGTTATGGGCTTTAGTGGAATGTGCCTAGGAGGGGTTTGCTTATGTGAAATGTCTGGACGTGTTCCAGAAACTCCACATACACTGCCTTGCCAAAAAAAAAAGGTCACCACCAATGGGGGCAGTGCTATGATCTGGGGTTGCTGCTGCAGATGGTCAGGTTTAGGTTCAGCAATGTTATGTACTGAACGACCAGGTTATTCCATCAGTGGAATAACCTGAAATGATTTTTCTTCCCCTGATGGCACGGGCATATTACAAGATGCCCGGATTCTTCAGGATCAAATTGTGGAAGAGTGGTTCAGGGAGCATGAGACATTGTTTTCACACATTGATTGGCCACCACAGAGTCCAGACCTGAACCCCATTGAGAATATTTGGGATGTGCTGGAGAAGACTTTATGCAGTGGGTCTAAATCTCCCATCATCAATACAAGATTTGGGCAAAAATTAATGCAACTCTGTACAGAAATAAATGTTGTAACATTGCAGACACTTGTGGAAACGATACCGCAGTGAATGTGTGATGTAATCAAAGCTAAAGGTGATCCAACGAAATGTTTGAGAGAGACCCTTTTTTGGCCAGGCAGTGTACATCATCAGGACATATTTAGATTATACCACATACTTACATTTGGTGAAATCTTGGGACGTACACCAGGACATGACTTTTCTAAACATTTTTTTCCAAAGATGACATTTTTTATTCCAATAACTAGAAGCGACAAAAGTTTTCTATTTGTTTGATGAGGTTAATGTTAGGGTTAGATGAGGTATTACGTGGCTACATTTATTATTATGTCTATGAAAAGTCCTAAGATGGATAATGATATGTGTGTGTGTAGAAACTATTGAGCACCCACTCTGAGAAACTGCTGGAGGTGGAGATGGAGTTGCGGGAACTGCGACCTCTGCGGGCCATGCGTGAGGAAGTGGAAGCTCTGAGAGGTGCTGTGGAGAACATGCGCTCTATGGTAGCATCCTTTGATTCGGCTCGCACTGGTCCAGGTACACACACACTGGGTGAGTGTGAGAGTTTATGTTCGACTTCTGTGCTACATCAGTCATTTTATGGTAGATTTTATGTTCCATATAAGAGTATTTGTGTCCCTCTTGTAAAGCTGTTGTATTTCTGTCTTTGTTCCGTATGACCTTCAGCCTCATTAGAGACACAGTTGTCAAGGCATGATGAGCTGCTCAGTGTGCACGACATCAGGCTGGCTGATATGGACTTAAAGCTGCAAGTGCTTGAGACCGCCAGTTTTAACGGCACGCTCATCTGGAAGATCCGTGACTACAAGCGGCGGAAACAGGACGCAGTGGCATCTAAAACGCTGTCACTTTACAGCCAGCCGTTCTACACGGGATACTTCGGCTACAAGATGTGCGCTCGTGTGTACTTGAATGGCGACGGCATGGGAAAGGGCACGCACTTATCACTGTTTTTTGTGGTGATGCGAGGCGAGTATGACGCACTGCTGCCGTGGCCCTTCCGCCAAAAGGTGACACTCATGCTGATGGACCAAGGTCCTACTCGCAAGCATCTGGGCGACGCCTTCAAGCCCGACCCGAACAGCAGTAGCTTCCGGCGGCCGACGGGTGAGATGAACATTGCCTCGGGCTGCCCACTCTTTGTTGCTCAGACTGTGCTAGAGAATGGAACCTACATTAAGGATGACACCATCTTCATCAAGGTCACAGTGGACACCTCCGACCTGCCTGACCCTTGACACCTGAACGTACACCGTTGGTCAGTACTAATCTTAGGTTTGCTTTACCCTCTAAATGATTTGTTGCAATGCCACATAGGCACCATTGGGATAGAGAGGTGGCACTGTCAGGGGCCCTAAATAATTTATCGCAGTGCTGGGTAGGGGTCACTGTTGTAGTGCCCCAAACCAGCCTCACCCCACCCCTGAGGTATGACCTGCATGACACCATCTTCTCATGGTCTTATATATACTACTTTCCAAAATTTGGTGCCAAAAGAAGTAAAGTCCTTGGCCTTCTCAGAAGCAGGTGGGACTGTGGCACAAGTGGTTAGTCGCCCGACAGTTCCAGAGATCCCGACCTCTGACTCCCCTTATGTGGAGTTTGCATGTCCTGCCCATGCCTGTGTTTGTTTACTCCAGCTTCCTCCTACTTTTCGAAGACACATGTTGGGTTAAATGGGGTCTCTCTAAAATTGCCCCAGTGTGAATGTGTCTGACTAGTATCAATATAACCTTGCTAAAAATATAGAAAACAAACAATTGTAGAGGAAAATGCTGCTTCTTTCTCTATAGAATGTTGTATTTGTGTTTGCTTCAATCCCGACCATGGACTCCATCTTTGTGGAGTTTGCATGTTCTCCCCATGTGCATGGGTTTATTTCAGGTACTTCAGTTTCTTCCTACATTCCAACAATGTGCATTGGGTAAATTGGTTACTTATGTTGCTCCAGTATGAATGTGTTGGACTAGTTTCAATGTGACGTTGCTCCTGTTGTGAATAGCCAATAAGCTGATCCGATTTTAAACAAACACTTACAGATGACACCATAATTTAGCCAGGAGCTTGGTGGTAATCTAACAAATTGTTGCCGTTAATTAGCGCTGCTACTGAGCAGCAAAACCATAGTTAATATTTGCACTCCTTGAGAACTTGATAGGGACCACCATACTAATGCTGGGTCAGGCCTCCCTGGAGAAGCCCATCTGCCTCAAGTTTTGACATGTGCATTTTCTGATGCATTTCTGATCACTTGCCCACTCCGTAGAATGTATGTTGTTCTGCAGAACTACCACTCACTAGATTTTTTTTCCTTTATTGTACCATTCTAATTAAAGTCTAGAGACTGCTGTGCATGAAAATCCCAGGTGTGTAAGCCTAACTAAAACCAGCCTGTCTGGTCAAAATCACATTTTTTCCTGTTTCTGATGTTGATGTGAACATTGATCGAAGCTGCTAGTGCATACTGGTCCTTCTCAAAAAATTAGCATATTGTGATAAAGTGCATTATTTTCCATAATGTAATGATAAAAATTGAACTTTCACATATTTTAGATTCATTGCACACCAACTTAAATATTTCAGGTCTTTTATTGTTTTAATACTGATGATTT
>JAVSBU010361671.1:0-16419 GCA_033118015.1 Loricariichthys derbyi
ATACACACACACATATACACACACACATACAGTGATGGCATAATTACCTTGAAAAAGTCACCTGATTTATGATTATTTTATTTTAAAAGTAACTAAGTTAGATTGCAAGTTACTTTATTAGTTACATTCAGCAGCGGTTGACAGTTAATATAAAAGGATAACCAGTTTTGCCAATGCTCACTTTCTTGTAAGTGCATTTTTAACAGTAACGTCAGCATTGTATCTCCTGACGTTTAAAATTGAATTTTAAAAACTATTTCCTGAAAAATACGTTTTCATAAAAAAAAGTTTCTCTTGAATTCGTTACACAAATAATTATTTTTATTAAAAAAATAGTCTTTCTTGAATTCACTTAACACAGGTACGTGATTTTTATAAAATATAAAATAAAGACCTGAGATATTTAACTGTTAACATTGTAATAGCAAAAGTGAATACTGAACCAGTTCTTCACAGCATTAGAGCAGCATGAATTGGTTTTACAAAATAAAACCCAGTGTATATGGTGGTGTATAACATGTAGGCATCATGACTATTTTGGTCTAATCTTATGTTGTAATCTTAATGCTGAAAACGTGGCTTAATTGTCTCATAGGCCAGATGTTAGTCCCCGAGATGCAAGAAGAAAGCAAAAATATATCTTTTTTCCATGGAAAATGACAGAAATAGTAACGCACAGTGACTTGGATAAGTAACTATAATCTGATTACTGTATTGGATCGTTTATATACACACTATATGTTGGATTTATAAGATGATGTATTGCTAGGTGGGACTGTGGTAGCCTAGCCGTTAAAGGGTTCAAGGGTTCAGGGTTCAAATCTCACCTTTCCGAGCTAACACTGTTGTGTCCATGAGCAAGACCCTTAACCTACAAATACTTAGATTGTAAGACTGTATAAATTGTAAGTTGCGCTGGATTAGGACGTCTGTTAAATACCATAAATGTAAATGTAGTTGAGCAATTGCTGTCTGTTGCTTTTTTTAAGTCTGAATGCTGTGACCAGATTAATGCTGTGTGTTTGTGCTAAATGTGTAAAAAGCTGTGCATGGTCATTTCTAGAACTGTAAAGAAGAGAAAATCTTTAGTGATTTACTAATATAGAATAACAGGGTTTGTTCAGATAAAGGACACGACATGACACTCCCCTTGATATAGCCTACTGTTTTATTTTATTTATTTTTTTCACAATTTGAGCCCTTTAATCTCATGACCCTGCATAAAACCTTTTGCCCAGACCTTTAAACATTTAAAACAAATTCTACTTACCATTTAAATAAAAAAATCACATCTACATTAAGCACCCAGCATGATTCCAGTCTCATTTCTGTGGATGAAAACTCTCGTTTATATCGTGAGCTTAAACACCATGTGTGTTAATTTCTTTTAGGAATTAAAAATGCCTTAAAATCAAAATTTCAAAATGGAAGTCGTACACATGCTAGGACTTTTTCCTGTTTTTGAAAGAGTGACTGTTGTTTCCTGTTTGAAGCCTCTTGCTGAGACCCTAAAATGAAAAATCCCCCCTAAATGTGTAGCATTTATTTTGAACATTTCTAATAATTTCTCATCACTGTTTAACCATGCAGTTGGTTCTGTATTTGCTTATCGATGTGAATCCTCTCACTCTGACCATCGGTGAGAAGCTTTACTGCAAAAACACTGTAAACTGTTATATGCACTGTTCAAACTTTAAAACAAAAGGTGCAGCTCATATTTAGGATATATATTACATTTTTCATAGTTTAATATTTAATGGATTTTAACAATGCTACATTTAACAGGGTTTCAGGTTGACTTAATTCCAGTTCCCTGTCCTGTTTTTTTCGTAACCCCCCGTTCTTATTTCCAATATTAGGCGAGCACTGTGGACTTAATGCTTTCTTAAATCCGTTTAAAGAACAGCAGACCATCTTTTCCTTTTCAGACTATGAACAGATGGTGTGTTTGTAGACCGGCTATGTCTACTCTATTTGTATTGTCTCTAAAATTAACCCCAATTAATCTATACAATGAAAAGAAAATGCACATGAATAAACAATAACTTAATCTTGTGATGATACTTCTTTTATTATTATTATTATTATCGTTTTCTGTTCTATTTCATTCATGTAGAACTGATGTAAATGTTCAAAATTAACTAGATTGTCTATAATCTTACATCAGAATATAAGAAATCAAGTGTCTAATTTTTGGAAGGTTTAACTAGGAAAAGATTTTGGCCAGGCCGAATGTTTTATCCTTTTAAAGGACATAGAAAAGAGGACTATTTTAGTCGTTTGCAAGTCATGATGTGTAATAGGCACGAAAAAAGAACGTATTTTGGAGGGGGGTGTTCAAGGTGGGTGAAAGCGATATTACATGGGTCTTTTTATGGGTTGTTTTCAGTTAGACCAAGATGGTCCATTAATAGATAATTATTCATGTCTATGGTTAATGATGGTATAAGTTAAATGGAAATGAACAACATGCAAGGGTTTGTCAATTTATGAGGTGTGAGATCAGTGTTTACACTTAAAAAAAGTATTCTGCGAGTTTTTTTTGTATTTAGATGTAGTATAATATAATTAGTATTATGTTTTTATGCCACTCTTCCCTCGACTGGCCCCACACCACCATTCAGTCATGTCTACATGAAGCCGACCTAGGCAGAAGGATGTTAGATATGTCATATTAAGTTTTTGTTCCTTGAAAAGCCGTGTTAAGTTCCTTTAATTTACAGCAGTCATTAAATCTTGTCATTTCAACAGTACCTGATGCGTAGGACGGTTGCATATTTGCTTCATAACTGATTATTTATGTACCTGATTGAGGGCTGCGTGTGGAGTGTAGAGTTCTTTGCTTTGAAGGAAGGACGTTGTATGGGGTGCCCTCTTTTTCTAATCACTCAAGTGTATCGACTGGCTTAAATCACTCAACATGTGCTTATTCCTACTGCAAGTCCCTGTTTGCTCTTTAGCTGGTAAAGAGTCTCTTCGCCTCTCACCCTCCTCCTCGTCTCGCTTGCTTGCTCAACCCTTTTTCACAGTTTAACGCTTTTTCCTTGCATTATGCGTGCCGAAAATTCGGTGCTATTTATGTTGCATGTTAAACACTGAGTATGCTAGACTGCAGAGTGGACAGGATGTAAATAGACAAAGAATAGGGAGAACATGTTTTTGTATATTCTTTAATTGTCAAATTCTTCTAAATAAGTTGGGGATGCAGTGGACCCTTGGAATTCGAACGCTTCTTTATTTGACCTATTCAGACATTGAAAGTTTATTTTAACAAATCCAAATTAGAATGACTTTCTGGAACCAATTCGGTTCTTTTCCAAGGTTCCACTGTGTTTCTTGGTTGTGTTTACATTTTCTAACAGCTAATGCATTTAAGAGACTGGACCATCTTTTTTTGGCCATATACTGTTATATAGCCAAATACCATTATTATTTTTCCTCAAAACTAAATTAATAAGACAATCTTTCCTCGTTTAGTGGTAGAGTATTCATGATTCCAACCCATCTTAATAATTTAAGTCCTATCCTTGTGACTGTTGCACCAATGCTGAGATAGTTTTCAGCTTTAAATAACAGGTCACAGTATCTAGCGAGAAAATGAAAGGACTGACAGCTTTAGAGCTTTTCGGTAACGCCTCTGCGTTTCCAATCCAAGTGTCCAAGTACAGCAGGGGTGCTCTGGAAGTTATCTCAGGGTATTTTAAAGCTAAGCAGTGCAAGTTATTGAAAAAGCTTCAGCTTAGGATAGACACTGAGATTGCTTACTGTCCTTTTTCGATGGATGGCTTCCATTATACAACAATGTGGGAATTTCTAACTGATTATTTTCTTCACAACATAGGCTTAGTTCAGCAAGGAAAATTGTGATTGTTTCTTAAGGCCATGATTTGATAAGAAAACAAGTTAGAAAAAAAGAGTTTTCCATAGAGGTGCTGTGTCAGCTTCTTTCTCCATCTTCTGGATTGAGAGGGATCTCGCTTTAGGCCCTGTGAAAAGCGTGCTGGTCCTTCTGGAATACTCTCACTTATGGGCTCTGATTTTGTAAGTGACAGAGATAGATTGATGGCGTACAGCAAACTTTTGCTGTTAGAGAATCTTTGAGATCACTTTGGGTCCTGTGGTGTGGATGTATTAAAAGCGATGTAGCTCTTTCAGCCTTTGTGTCACCAAAGCAGAACTTTCTTATTAAACTGACACAGCCGGGACATACTTGCCGGTAAAGTACAGATTAGACCAAAGTTGTATAGGAGTGAATTTCTGCCATGCCATCCTCGCAGTACAGAAAAATATTCCAGACATGGGGCTCCATAATAATCCTCATGGGTACTACAACAGTTAGACTCAGCAAGTTTCATCACTCCCTATGAGCAACAGGAGACTCGAGTGTCTGGTGCAGCATAAAGTCCAGAAACAGCTGAGTGCTGGTGGGCTGAATTGGCTGGAGGACGCCACTCGCACGGAGGTCAGAGAAATATCCGAGGCAGCTCACCAGGTCGCACATGCTCATCTTTGAGAACAAATGTGGAATGCTCTTAATGGTGGATCACAGCGCAAATGGGCATCAAATATGCACTTGATCAAACCCAGGAATTGAGAGTATTAACCAGGGTCTTTTTTGGATCCTGTAAAACTGGCAAAGCCTTTTTTATTTGATATAAAAGTCAGCTATTAAAAATGGCAGCTATTAAATATGTGCTCAGCAATAGTGACAAATTAAATTACAACCACTCAAGAATCCTTTTTTTGAACTTCAATCCACTGCTCTCAAGCGAACTACTAAAGCAGCAATAAATGTCATGTTTAACAATAACACATGCTAAGGTCACTGATATTTTCTCACTAATAAAAACTTTACTATGTTTTAATTTAGTTCTCTCAATCTCAGTTGCTCTGAACAACTTTTGGAGCCTCAGTTAATATATTTGCCCCACCCTAATTCCATGCATATCTGTGCTAAATCTGTTGGATATGTTGGCCTATGGTTGTCATTTCTTTAGTAATAATTCTAATATATGTCACAGACTATTTTATTATACCTTGTTTTATGCAATTTCTTAAGTTCTTTTATTAATATAAAATGTAAATGCAATTTCTCATTTTTACCCTAAAAACCAGGCTGTACACGAACTGCTGTATTCAACACTATTTAGAGGGTTTGTTACCTAAAGCTGGTTTCAAACTGTGGAGTTTGTTCTAAAATTATTAAAGCCACACTGTATGAGATGATTCCCATAATATTTTTTTCTGGTTATATGATTTGGGGCCCTATGAAATTTTTTTTTAATGACATTTTTCCACCATTCTGAATATAAGGTTTCTAAGTGTTTTTTTTTCTTTAAGAAAATAACTACAAGTAAACAAACAGTCAAACCTTCTGTTTTTAATTAAATTTTGCAGTATCAAAAATGATTTAAATTAAGCTTGTAAAAACAAATTAAGGAAGGTTCAGGGTGCATTTTGTATAACTATTTATTAAAGTGGAAATTGTAACTTAAATAGATTTTAGCAACCCTAGGTACTTTTTAGTAATGCCCTTAAATCATTAGGAGACTATTGTACTCTATTGTGCATTTAAGATTAGCGGTACACCGATTGCATCAAAAACACAAAATCTAACACTTCCTCGTCATCGAAATTCATGAGCACTGCTCTCATAAACCTACGAGTGGCTGAGCCGTGTTTAAAGTGCCATGCATCGACATTAACTTACACTCCAAGCATTTGTGTGTTAAGGGCCCAACAGTTGCAGGTTGGCAAAGGTGGGATTTGAAACCTGGGCCTTCTGGTCTAGTACTTTAACCATTAGGTTACCACAGTCCATACTAAACCTTGTTGTTGGCTGTCTTCGTCTTTGTGACCATTCACACTGTATTCTAAACCGTCAATCTTAACTTTAGGCCAGACTTTTTTTATTTCTTGTTTCGTGGATTCTGTAATGAAAACCTGAACACGGCGGTATAAATAGAAATAAATGACCGCTAAAGCTACAGCAAATGTGAGAGATGAGCTAAAGCTCCATACAACTCAATGCGAAATGCTAATGCTAACGAACCTGCTAGCGTAAAACAACGCGCTTTCAGTGGCGATAGTTGGCTCCTAGAGCGGACAATCAATACTCTTAGCTTTATAACTTAAAACAATTTGAAAAACAGAAAAATATAATTATAATTTCTGTGGGCATTCGATGTGGCGGCTTTGGGCATGCGCAGTTCATCTGAGTCTCCAAAAGTTTCCAATAACACGTGAAAAAAGTCTTTAGATTTGTCGCTAGTAACTTTAAAAAAAATAAAGTCGCTAGACGGTGTGAAAAGTCACTAAATATAGCGACAAAGTCACTAAGCTGACCCCTCTCCATCTCTCTCATGACCGCTACTCTCTGATTTGCTTCGTTTGCGACGCCAGATTTAGTACATTCTACGCATGCGTCACTCACGATGGTGAGAATTTTAAATTGCTGTTTTTAACTGCTATAGGAATCCAAGATTGGCGAAAACGTGGAAAACTAATGTCGGCGGATTCTCCAAACAAGTAATTAAAAAAGTCTGGCCTTAAAATAATTTTATGAAAGATGAATTGACCAAAATTTGTACAGTATAAATCCACCTTATGTGATCAGTGCTTTTTCACCATATTTATGTGCTATGTGAGATGGCTTAAACTTAATCAGAAATTATGTATGTATTTAAAATAATTGTCTAAAATTTAAATATCACTTTAAATTGGTTTTGGGTGATTGCATACATAAACTTTATAACTTCAAATGATTTACTCCTCTATTTAATTCTGGTTGCAGAGACAAATTATGCAAATCTGACCAGAATAGGTATGATAATTATTTAAAAATTTAGAATGAGAAGAAACTTCTGAAAACTCAACGTAACCCTCAGACGTAGAGCTGTGTGTGACTTTTTCGTGGTCGGTGGTTTGTGTTTAGCTTTTCTTAAGTCATACATGGTTGCACTTTATCAGGAAAAACTGTGATCTTTAATAGACGGGACATAAAAACAATGAAGTATCTGTGTTCTTGGCCAGGAATGTGGAAGATATTTATAAAGTATTCTCTTTTGTCTTTGTAAGCACAGACAGATGCAGGGAAGGCTTATAAGAACACATTCATGTTTCTGGAATGGCAAACATGCATTCCCCAATGTCAGTAAGATTTCAATGTGTAGATGGGCATCGATCAAAATAGTGTTTGGCTGCGTTACAAAGATTACTAATGCATTTTTTACAAAGCAGGATCAGGTGCCTTGCTATTAGGAAAGACAGCCTGTCTTACTCTCTCTATTTCCTCGAATATTGATTATTTAATATTTTACTGCATCCCACTGGACTTGATCAGATTACCCTAATCATTTCTGTAAGGTTTTAGTGATAGTAAGTTGGTCGGATTGCTCGTATGGATGATATTTTTACCTCCAATGTAGTTTTTGAGGTTACCTGCTTCCATGTCGGTACTGTTGGCACTGGCGTTCCTTGTATAGTTTGAAGGGCCACTGAGTTACTGATGTGGTGTTATTTGCAAGAGCCTACTGGCACCAGTCTTAACAACAGGATATTCTCGGTTTCACACTGGGATTTTTAATTACAATTCAACCTGTGTAATTGAGGTCGAACTGTGTTGGGTCAACACACTGTGTTTTATTTAGAGTTTTGATTGGTTTTCATTGGTTGCTTGCACTGACTCATAGCCAGATGATTGTGTTGGATTCAACCCAGTATTTACAGTCTGTTCTGAAAAGCAATTATTGTTTCTAAAAATAGGAGCGAGCAGCAGATCATCTGACTGCCTCTGGAATCAGACTGCTGGCCTCGCTGGATCTATGACTTCAGCTAATTAGCTTGGATGGTTCATCTGAAAATGGAATTGATGCAATGTAATTGTGTTCATAGCCTGACTATGAAAAGGGTAGGATCTCAAAAATAAACTAATTATTCTCATATTACGTCTTCACTTCATCCTCACTGTTGTTATACAGTTATGGCAGAAATGTCATCGCTTTCTTTTTCCTCCCTGAAGACATATCTGGCATTTCAGGCCTTGAGTTGTATGTCTTTAACAGGTCTAACACCAGTACATAAAATGGCAAGAAAAACAGCCTGACATCCCTGAGCTGCCAGGTTGACAATGATTTGATTCGTTCACAGCAG
Source organism: Loricariichthys derbyi (assembly GCA_033118015.1). NCBI lineage: Eukaryota > Metazoa > Chordata > Actinopteri > Siluriformes > Loricariidae > Loricariichthys > Loricariichthys derbyi. The sequence continues at coordinate 8,152 of JAVSBU010361671.1, forward strand.
GTACCAAGTTCTCAAGTGACTTCTCTGATTGCCCTTTTCCACTCACTAGGTGCCAACGCTGGATTCTGTGCCTAATCTTGTAATTTTTTCACTGTGTTTCCTTGCCAGAATTGTCAGCTCCAGAACCACTAAGCTGTTTTTTGTTTTTTTTTTGAACCGTGAACCACTTACCTTAAGGGCTTCATAACTATCCAAGTCATTTATACACCAATCGGCCATAACTTTAAACCAAATTTTAGGTAAGCCCCCTCATGCCACCAAGGCTCTGACCCATAGAGGCATGTTGCCCACAGGAAGGTGTCTTGTGGTATCCAGCACCAACATGAGCAGCAGATTCTGTTAATGTCCTGTAAGTTGTGGAGCAGGTCCTCCATGGGTTCTCCAAGGGGATGTGGAAATTGAGGACAAGTCAAGACCTTGAACTATTTTTCTTGTTCCTCAAACCATTCCTGAAAAACGTTTGTAGTGTGCCAGGGTGCATTACCTTGTTGAAAGAGCTCATGAAGGGGTGTATTTGGTCTGCAACAATGTTTAGGTGGGTGTTACATGTCAAAATAACTTTGGCATTAATGCCAGTAACCAAGGTTCCAAAGCAGAACATCGCCAGAGTGTCTGATTGTCTGATTGTGAGTAATTATCTCATCGGTGCACTAATATCACAGTTGTGGATGAATGGTCTGGAAAAGAAGTGACTGTTTTAGAAGTAATTGGACTGAGTTGATTAGAGCTGCATAATTAAAGATACTAATAAATGTTCTTTATTCAGCTACACACTACATATACACGGCCTGTATTGTACAATAGTCACTAGGCATGATGGGAGCATGACTTCAGCTGCTTTTCTTCTTACCATGATGCACCCAACACTCTGGAACAGGATAAATCTGGACTCCTCAGACCACATGATCTTCTTCTATTGCTCCAGAGTCCAATCTTTATGCTCCCTAGCAAATTGAAGCTGTTTTTGCCAGTTAGTCTCACTGACACAATTTTTTTCTTAAGGCTACACTCCCAATCCCTTGAGTTTCCTTCAGATCTGTGGAAATATTTTTACTTTCACTGTTCTACATGTCCCTGAGTTCTGCTGTTGTTTTTCTATTATTTGTTAAGTGATCGCCGATCATGATCATTCAAGCTTTTTTTCTGACCACATTCCTTCCTCGAAGATAATGTTTCCCCTCTGTCCTTCTACTTTTTTGGACAGGAAAACCTGATTTTAGTAGTTTCAGCATCTGATATTTTCTATGCTCTACCACCATACCTGTATTTTGACCCTTCCTAAACAGATTAACATCTTTTCAATGACCACAGGATGTGTCTTTAGACATGGTTGTTTAACAAATCAGAAGCTACTCCCTGCATCAGTTGTCACCAGCTGAAACATAATCACCCATCCAGTAATTATCCAATGGAAGGCTCTTACCTATGTGTTGAATTAAATCCAGGTGGTGACCTTTTTGGCCAGGCACTGTATATAAATAAGCATAATTTGTTTTTTTAACATATTGACACTGAAGAATTTGACTTTGAATGTTAAGATTTGCAAAGTGAGTCTACAAGCTTTAGAGTTGTTGGTAACCCTATGTATCTCCAAGTCAGAATTTTGTTAGCTCATTTTTTTAACAACATTAATGAGGCTTCTTATAAAAGTGACTTATAAATTCTGTAAATAGTCTGTGGTGCTTTTTAATTGATAAGCAGTGATCAGTTAAAATGACCTTCCCTTAAAATCGTGCCTAAGCTCATTTTGGTTAAACCATTTCACAGACAGAGATTAGTGGTTGGTAAGTCAACAGCAACAGAGCATCCAGGCAACCTTATTTTCATCCTTAATGCAATCAGTCACTCCTCCGCGGGGTGAAACCCACATTAGCACCAGATTTGCTGTGTGAATTTAGCTGACTGGTCATATTGCACTGACAGATTGTAACCGGACCATCTGGCAAGGCCGTCTTACAGCAAACACTTTTGACACTTAGTTGTGAGAAAAAAGAGGGCTTGGGGAATGAAGCAGAAATCCCCAAAGTGATTTTTACACGGTGCTTTCAGTTCGGTACTGTTTTTATGTGGGTCATAAGGTTTTGTATGTTTGTAACTCATTCAGTCTTTAGTTCCAAAGAATTACAAGGCCACAAATATGTAGGCATCCAACATTCTCGTGTCCATGAGTAAGGCTTTGGTCAGACATCATTCAGTTAGAAAGGGCGACCGTGCTTTGTAAGGAAGTGCTTCAAATATTTGTCAGGATGCCTTGCATTACTGAAAAGTGTGTTATCCAGTGGCACAAAATGTTATGTTCACATGCTGTGCACAAATGCTTTAATCCAATTAAATTCAGTTACAAAAATGAAATGATGCCCAATGAATGACTACTAACGTCATGAATAAATGACTCTAGTTTGAGACCTGAGTTTTTGACTCTTTGTTTACTTTGGGTTCTCCAGTTTCCTCCAATACTCTAAAGACATGGATTAGGTTAAATGGTTACGCTAATTTGGCCTGTGTGTGTGACTATTTTCGATGTAACCTTGTATTTTTTGTGAAATAGCCATTGCAGCTGATGTGATCTTTAAATAAAATTTCTCATTCCCCTATGGAAAACATTATTAACACTAATAAAAAGCTTTCTTCTTGATGGTTGAAATTAGGGATGCAAGTCTGAAATAATTGACCATTTTAATGTCTGTTCACACAATTAACTTTGTATAGCCATCTGCTTATATTTGCAATTAAAATAAGGTAGATGCTGCTGTGAATATTTTTAGTATAGTTAATAAGTGTACAGTGAGTCTAACAGGCACCTGTAACGTCTGCAATTCCTGTGGTTAACGAGACAGCAGTTGCACAGATATTGTGGCCATGATCATTCTGTGTGTTGTCTTCAGAAAAACAGATCACTGAGCCTTTGAACCAATCAAAACTAGAAGCATTCATCACGAACCCCTGAAGCTTTTCTGGTATCTCCACTCTATATGTTTACATCAATGCCTTAAAATAACTACCTTATCTATACGGTTACTGATTAGCTCGGAGTTGCTGTGTAAAGGATGTTTATGGAATGGATGTTATCAGTCTTTACAGAGTTAACTTTAAATGGAGTTATCAAGAAGGGCAGAATTCAGTGTTTCCTAAAGGAAATGACTTAAGGATTTGTTCCTTAGGCTGTTGTGCATTGACTGAGGAAAGCTGTAATGTGTCCTGAATTCACTTGTCTTACAGTTCAGAGTAACAAGCACCATGAGCCTGTAGAAGCAGATATGCAGAGTAAACGGATTAGAAAGTAATAAAATAATTCATTTTAATTTAGGATTGTTATTATAGATGTTTCTGGCTTTTCCTCTAAAATGCATTTTATAGACTTTATTTAAAAGCCTGCACAAGTACTAATAGTATTTATGGTGCTTGGATGGCACAGTGGCAATTTGCCAGCCCTTCAGCACAGTGACCTAGGTTTGAGTCTTGGTGGTGCCTTCCAGCCAGGTCAGATGTCATACGCAGGCACAATTGGCCACGTCTGAGGAAGCTGAGGCTGGTTGAGGGATTTTCCTGTATACCTGTGCCCTGTGGTATCCGGGATAAGTGCATCATGCTCAAACCATGCAGTCACACTCAACCCTATTGTGTATTTCTGCAGTCACACAGTAATGAGCAAAGCCTTTTAAGGAAGTGGCTGAAATTATTTACAATTCTGTTCTCTATAGGCTAATAATGCTTCACAATTGTGGACATCACTTCTAATTATTGAGGTCCTATATACTCCCTTGTAAGACGCTCAAATATAAAATGTACATTTCTGGATTCTCCATAACTCATCAGTGACAGTAGGATACCTCAGTGACGCTTAATGTGACATATTTACAGGTTTCCACTTCCAACAATTCAGTTCATCACCTTTCTGGTTTGCTGTCCTTAATGTCCATAGAGATTTGGATTGCATATGAAGAACCTTGACTAGAATGCCAATAGTGAGCCAGGGCTTATTGTCTAACATCAAACGTCAGCTTCACAGTCATGTTCCAAAATCTAGTGGAAATCCATCTTAAAAGAACAAATGCCTGGGGCAAACTCCATACTAATGCCAGTGGGTATAATTTTTTGGGTGTCCACAAACATTTGTCTATAATCTAAAGACTATACAGCATGTACATTGTAGGGAATACTGATTAGGTTACAGTGTTTGACAAAGCCCAAAACTACATCTATCTACAGGTCAAGTGATGAAAATGCAGTTAATCTTAATTTACATGTCTTAATCTTAATTTTGACAGCCCTTCTATTATCATAAGTGATAACGTGAGATCATATAATTAAAAACACTAATTTTTTACGTTTTAAATCCAGTTATGATTACTTTTACAATGAGAACTTTGTGTGTAATTGCTACTGTATTTTTCGAATTCAAAATATCCATCACTTTTATGGACAGCACATGGCTGTTCTGAATGGATTATAATAAAATATAATGTAAATCTATATACAGTTATATGTATAGAGCTTTGTCATACCCTGTGAAAAGAGTTTAATGTTCTCCCCCAAACCGGCCTAAATACAAGTTTAAAACAATGACCATTTATGTCTTACTAGAATTATGAACTATTGTTTCCTACATGGATATATTAATTATAAACTAAATGTGCTATGGGTGTACAACCTACTAATTAATCTCAACACCCAACATTTATAATAAAGCTTTAGATTTGTATCTGTCCAGCTGTAGTGTTCTGGCATATTTTGGAAGATGGAAACCTTAGTTTTTGAACTTATAGTTGGTGGTTGCCAAGATCTTTATTTGTCACATTCATTGGTTATACTTTCTTCAGTAGTTGTAACAATATTTGAATTTTTGAATTTTCAAAATAAGGTCTAAAAAATACAGCTACTTTTAATTAACCAGATAACAATTGGTGGGAAATTCTTGTGTTAGCAAAGAAAGCATTTTCACAATCAGAATTTGATTGTGGTCAGAAGAGGTGAAGAAACAAGGAGATGGAGGATCAGTGAAGTACAAAAGAGTGAATGGGAGAGTTGGAAAGAAAGAGCTTTACAAAGAGAGGAAGCATCCTGTTAAAAAAAAGGAAATTCTGAGATTTAAACCAGGGTTCTTCAAGAACTTTCTAAAGTTAATTAAAAAACTTCTTAAAAAAGTGTGTCAAGAAGATGTGAGGATCACCAAGGCTTAGGCAAAAGATTGTCAGTGCCGTGTTGGAAATGTTCCCAGTAATTGTAATTTTTCTGAACGTTTCTTCTGATTCAGCACTAACAGGCTGTCTGTCACACCTTTTGACTAAGAGTTGACTAACACTGTCTGTATTGCTCAGTGGATTTTACAATAACAGGACGCAGATGTGTTGCTCTTAAAATATTTAGATCATGAAACAGAAAAGAGAATAGAGCTGACAAATAATTAATGGATAAAATAGAAAAGAATGGAAGAGTGCACTCAATGTCTTGTAGTTTGCTTGAAATTCACATGGGCTTTGACATTTTTCCATGTGAAAGAAAGTGTAGTACATTTCTACCCAGCTTTGGTTTGAGCAAGGACAACGATTGCAGGGAATTTTCATGTTGCATATTCATAGTTCCATCATTTGGAATTTGAGTTTCTGCTTCAGGCAGTCTGGCCAGTGAATTACAAGCTACAAGGTCGCTATATTTTATCTCACCAACACTCAGTATTGCTGTATGGCAGGAGACAGTTCATACTAATTGGATAATTAGAAGCTTGTATTACTTTAGTCAGTGCAAACAACATGCAAATATATTTTTTACTCTATCTATGAAATCCTTACATATTAAAGCAGTCTGTTTTGGGTGGTCTTCAACCACCAAAGCGTCTTTTGACCATTTCTTATCTTGGGTGGAGTTAATTACTACATGCAGCCAACATATTTCTGTCCAAAACTAGACTGATCTGGTCATAATGGGCTTGTTTGTGTTTGCTTGTTCTTCTGTGAGGGAAAAGTCTGTCAACAGATTAGATACAGCATCAGGAAATGATATATGTTAGTAGTTATGTAGAAATCTGGTAAGAATTTGAACAGTGCTCACAGAGCATGGGTTTTACAGTTTTTTGGAAATGGACATGTGAAACAGAAAACGGGGTGGAGGAATCCCACTGCCTCTGTTGTATGGTAAATACGAAAGATTAACATGTAAAGCTTCAATCCAGCAAATACAAACGGATTAAAATGGTTCCTTAATGTTGATCAAGCTCCAGATGTGGACATGATTCTGTTTTTTAATAGGTGGGGGTTAGTCTGGACATGTAAACATCTGAGTTGGCCAGAAAAAGCCTCCTAAATCACCATGGATTGCTGGGCTTTAGGGAAAGGCACAGATGTAACGCTGACAGGTCAAAGTAAATCACAAGTAGTTCAGTGTGTTACATGTTACTTGTCTTCTGATGACATGATTTAAAATGAAATGTGTGTAGATGGTTCTGGAATGGTCAAATTTAATGCTAAGATCATTGGATGCCAGTCTCAGAACAGGCCAGAATGGTGTGATGGTAAAACCAAAATGAAACAATTGAAGATATGAAGATGAAAAACTTTAATGTTTCTCTCTTCTTTTGGTTGATTCAGTACTATAATTATTGGAGGTTTTTTTTGGTTCTGAGGACATGCCGCTCCTCCTTGTGACGTATCAGCCAACGTTTATGTGTAAATGTGTGAAAGAGAGAGAGATGTTTTGTTGTGCAAGTGCAATCTTTCAAGATAAGATTTGAATTAACTTTATTGGTATGACTTTGATGAGAACAACAAGAACAAAAACTGCAATAATATATAATCTAAGTTTGTCATATTTGACATAGATAATATAAATGGTGTACAACAGTAAGAAATGGGTTTGTTGCTTAATACCCACATTACTGGTCTACAGGCTAAATTATTCTGCTTCTGTTCAGGTTTGCTCACCTCAAGCCCTTAGAATGTCCAGATTTGTTTTAGATGCCTGCAAAATGGCGGGCACCATGCTCCGCATTTTAGCCAACTGAGGGAGAATGGAAAAATATTTCTCAAATTGTTGGGTGTGTGGTTGTCCCAAACAGGTGATGAAGGGTCTCTCGTTCCTCTATTTTACCCCACTTCACGCACACCTGTTTGTTAGCATTCTGCATCAAGCCTCTGTTTAAATCTGGAGTCTAGCCCGGTGTGTTGAAAGCAGACTAACATTTGAACCGCAAGGAATTTATTCCAACTGAAGTGATTTAAAGTTGAATATATGTTGATTTTTATGAGCATTCTTTGCAACAGATTCCTAAAACATCAAACATGTTCTTTGGAAGTCTTGGGCATGCAAAGTAATTTTAAACCCACTGATAGGCAGCAAATTTGAAAAGTCATCATGGTTCTGGTAAGCCGATCTCCTCCTGCGGTGCTAGCTCATCCTGGTGAAAGCAAAGGGGAACAGGTCAGCGTGTGGTTAGTGACCTTTCACTTTGGCCAGAACACTAAATCAGCTGTTGTCTAATGTAGCACAGGTCAGTGGGTTTGTAAATTTCCCATTACTTTTAGAATAATTTATTGGTTATGTACTGGGAAGGGGGTAATTGTAAGAGCACCCCAGAGATGAAACAACAAGGAGGTTGGCACAGTTCTCCATAAATGGATGGAGGCCTGATACAATTCCCATGGAATTATCTGACTAATATAACATGCAAAGATATAATTGAATCAATATTTAACAATGGCCTTTTTTCACTGTTAGTGCTGCTGAAAATGGCAGTGTCTGAGGACCTAGGTTTGAATCCTGGATGGGGCTTGCAACATAAAGGTCATGTGGTGTGTAAAAAAATAAAATAAAATAAAAAATAGCCACAGGAGTGGAACAGGGCAGTCAGAGCACTCGGTAACTAATCTGTCAGTGTACTTGTACAGTGTAAAGTTAAAATCTTCACTGTAATTTTAAAGCTTAAAAAAAGTTTATTAGCACGGAAGAGAGAAAAAAGTACTAAACAAAAAGGAAAGAATTTGAGTTAAGGGTTTTCTTGCAATGGCTTTTTGTTTTTCACTCTATTAGGCTCTACCCACTAAATAATCCCTCTTTGTTGATACTTTCCTTTAAAGGTTAAGGCCCCTTTTACACATAGCCGGTAAGAGCTCCCGGAAGCGTCCCGAAATAGTTTTTGGCTGTCTTAGGGATCAAACACAGTTGTTAACTGTTGTTAACGCCCTATGGGGCGTGGTTCAGTTCCGGCTTCACCAGGAATCGTGGAAAAAATTATTCAACATGTTGAATAATTCCGGGAGCGCTCCCGGAGAAGAC
>JAVSBU010361770.1:0-16418 GCA_033118015.1 Loricariichthys derbyi
GATAGACCATGAATCCTCCTGGGCAGACTATGTATCGTTCCCGGCAGGCTTCGTCAAACCATGGCAAAGCGTCCAAACGTGGGTCTCGTCATCAAAACCGGGAAAAATTGAACAGGTTTGATTTTTATCCAGGGTTCGTAGTATTTAGGCCACACCCTGCCGTTATCACAAAAACAGCCCGGTAAAGTTATGAGATGCCCAGGACACTCAACTAAGCATGGGAAAAGGCCTTGCCATGACAGCCCAGGTCAAAATACTGCTATGTGACAATGGGGTATAACAGTATTTATGCAGGTGTGGGGCACAGGACTGCGAATGTGGAAGATATGTGAATAACTATTTCTCTATAAAAGCTCTCACCCAAAAAGACAGGCTTCACCAAGCAGAGTGTGTATGGATTGAAAGTTTTAGAAAATTTCTGTTTTTTTAATAATAAATAATAAATTTGGGTTTATACACTTCCTGGCTAAAAAAGGTCCCCACCTGTGAAGGTGGAGCTATGATCTGGGGTTGCTGCTGCAGTTCTAGGTCAGGTCTCGGTTCAGTAATATTATGAGCCCAAAGAATGAGATCAGCTACCTGAATATACTGAACCACCAGGTTATTCCATCAATGGATTTTTTCCCGTGATGGCACAGCCATTTTTCAAGATGATCCAATACCAGGATTCATCAGGCTCAAATTATCAGAGAGTGATTCAGGGAGCATGAGACATCATTTATAACATTTTTTTAATGCATTAATTATTTTTAAATGGTTTACTATTTTGTATGTATTACTTATTACTAAATGTAATAAACAGCAACTTAAAAGCTGTTACACTTAATTTTGGATGTTAGAATGTTATGATAACAGCTTTACAGCCTGTAAGTTACAGAGTGCAACGAGCATGCAGGAGGAGAAATCGCATGTGCTCTTTTTGACGTCACCAAAGAGCAGAAAGGGTGAAGGGTTAAGGTGAACTGTAGTTACAGCCTGTAGGGCGTTGGGAGGGATTTGGGACAGGGCCACGGCAAACAGTAATTTCATAAGGGAAGTGTGAAAGCAGTGCTACAGGATCTGCATGCGTTTTGTTTTTATTCATCGATGAAAACTGTAATACATTTCTTCCTATTTTTGTTTTCAAAGTCACTTTTTATTTATCGTCTCATTTTCACTGTGGAAAAACAGCTCGTCAACTGATATTTATAGTTTTGAACGCTGATGTAACGAACCATGGCTTGCCTACTCCAGCCTCACACTCTCTCTCTCTCTCTCTCTGTCTCTGTCTTATGGTGATCAGATCTACTACCTGAACTTCACGGACATAGCGAGCTACGAGGTGCTGGTGGACCGGCTGCCGTTCCTGCGCTGCACCTGCAGCATCGAGACGGGCCAGCGCAAGTTCAACACGTGCTACACGGGAGGCGTGAGCGTGCTGCGAGCGCACCAGCGCATCTCCATCCGCATCGTTTACCAGGACTCGCTCATCAGCATGACCGATCACGCCACCTTCCTGGGCAGCGTCAGGTTAGGCGACGCCCCCTCCTCTGGCCACCCATGAACGCAGGACTCTATCATTTGCGTCGTTTTCTCCCATATCCGATTACACTAAACTCTAAAGCTAGTAATACTGCTTCTGGTAGTCACGTGTAACAGATCGAAAGGTAAACGCAGGTATCATGATGTAAATATGTACATAGGATAGGAAATAATGTTTTTTGTAAATGGATCCAGCACAATAAATACGTACATTCCCTTAAAGATCCCCCGAACATCCCCCCAACCCCGGAGATGCTTGATGTGAGGGAAACCGAGACGTTAAACAAGGCGTCAACGCCAGCCAAACTTTACCGAGTCATTTACTGTTCGGAGGTCATGACACGAAACACGGCTCCACTTTTGGTTTATTTTCTTCTGTCCCGTGTCCTGTGTTAAACGGTAAATTATTTTGAATTGACTGACGTGAAGACTAACAATCTCAAACAAATCCTGTTTGATTAAACAACCTCGCCACTGCGCGTTTATTTAACCGCCGCTACACAATGTGGCTTGCGTTCTGTATAAATGGACCATATGTGTTGGAGAACCTTGTAAACTCGGTTTCGCAACTGATTTTTGCCTTTCACTTAGCTCGTCGCCGCTTGACGAGTCTGACCCACCATGGCGAGGAATAACATGAGCGCCGTCTGACAAACGTCAAGCTACTGCCTCTCTGCAAACTACACGCAACGTCTCTCGAAGGGGGCGTGAACTGCCCCCGCTGCACATGCTCTGTAAATAACAGGGCACTCGAACGCCAACCTTCCCACCCAGAGAGCAGGGCCATCGATGACTGAGGCATCAACGAAGTACCAGCCAGACCTCCAGGATTTGTTTTTTAGCTCATGCCAGCATCTAGAGGCCCGGTTGACAGAAGATCTCCATTCATTGTCCTCTTCTATAGACTCTCTGTTGCGCTCGATCAGAGTCAAACTAATTTATATAAAGGTTTTGACCTCTCAAAGCAACTTTACAAAGATCTAGGCCCACAGTTCTAATTTAGCAAGCTTGTTGGTGACAGTGGCAAGGAAAAACTCCCTAAACTTTATAAGGAAGAAAACCTTGGGAGGACCAAGACTCAAAAATGGGACAAACCTTCCACTGCAGCCTAGATGTTATAAGAATTTTAAAAAGTTACCCAATTAACTAAGTTTATAGGTATAGTTTAAATAAACAGAAGCTAAATATAAAAATGTAAAAAGAGAACATATTTAAAGACAATATAATAAATACAACCCCAAATCACACAGTATGAACCCAAGATATTTCATAATTCTTTCTGGTCGCTTCTCTTTGTTTGTTAATAAACATCAATTTCTGCATTTCAGGCCTGCAAAACATTCCAAAAAAGATGGGACAGGGGCAAATTAGTTCTAGTAATGAATGAAATAATTAAATAATGATGGGATTTCAAACAGGTGATTTATAATCATGATTTGATATACAGTGTCTTGCAAAAGTATTACCCCTTAAACCTTTCCACATTTTTCACGTTACACCCACAAACTTAAATTTAATTCAAATTAAAGTGGAAAAACACATTACAGGTTGATCCAACTTTGATGTAATGGCCTTAAAACAAATCAAAATGAGGCTCAGTATTGTGTGTGGCCTCCATGTGAAGTCTGATTTACTTGGAGTTACATTGTGTTGTTTAAGTGTTCCCTTTATTTTTTGAGCAGTGTATTTTACTGTGATTTTATGTGATAAGCAAACACAAAGTAGCAAATATGTGTGAAATGAAAAATAAAATGATACATGGTTTTTTAATTTTTCATAAATAAAAATCTGGAAAGTGTGTTGTACATTTGTACTCAGCTCCCCAGAGTCAATACATTGTAGGACCATCTTGTGCTGTAATTACAGTGGCGAGTCTTTTGGGGTTTGTCTCTACCAGCTTTGCATATCTAGAGGTTGAAATTTTGCCCATTCTTCTTTGCAAAATAGCTCAACCTCAGTCAGATTGGGTGGAGAGCGTCAGCGAACAACAATTTTCAAGTCTTGCCACAGATTCTCAATAGGATTTAGGTCTGGACTTTGACTGGGCCACTTTAACACATGTATTTGCTTTGAATAAGCTCTGGCTGTATGTTTAGGGTCTTTGTCCTGCTGGAATTTGAAACTCCGCTCCAGTCTCTATTGCAACCTCTAACAGGTTTTCCTCCCAGGTTGCCCTGTATTTAGCGTTATTCATCTTCCCATCAACTCTGACCAGCTTCTGTGTCCCTGCTGAAGAAAAGCCTCCCCACAGCACAGCATAATACTGCCACCACCATGTTTCATGGTGGTGATGGTTTAATGCAGTGGTTGTTTTCCACCACACATAGCTTTTTGCATTTAGGTCAAAAAGTTCAACTTTGATCTCCACTGACCAGAGCACCTTCATCCACATGTTTGCTGTGTCCCCTACATGGCTACATTTTCAAAAATGTCTTTTGCCTTGCAACTCTTCCATAAAGGCCAGATTTGTGGCCACTAATAGTTGTCCTATGGACAGAATCTCCCACCTGAGCTGTGGATCTTTGCAGCTGTGGATCTTTGTTCTTCACAGAGCAGCTATAGTTATACTGAGAATAAATTACACACAGATTGACTCTATTAACTATCTATTGACTTCTGAAGGAATTGGACAGACTGTATTTTATATAGGGGTATCAGAATACGGGGGCCTGAATACAAATGCACGCCATGCGTCTCAGATTTTTATCTATTAAAATTTTTTAAAACCATGCATCATTTTCTTTACACTTTACACATACTTGCTACTCTGTAAAATAAAATTCCAATAAAATACATTTATGTTTGTGGGTGTAACATTTGAGGGGTATGAATACTTTTGCAAGGCACTGTATGTCTTTTTATGCTTGTATAGTTATTCAGATTGACAGTTAAGTTGAGCAGTTATAGTTTAAGGGTCTACCTCAAGGGCCCAGCAGTGGCAGTGGATTTGAAACCAACCTTCTGACTAATAGCTTAAATAACCGAGAGACCACTGTCCCAGAAGATGGTGTCCATTTGATAGGATCATTTACCTCTGTCTATCTCTTACCACTCTTCTTCATGGCAGCTTGGTGGAAATGTGAGTTTCAGCAGAAGATTGTTTCGATTAATCAACCTCTGGGTTGTGGACTATTGTGGGTTATTGAGCATCAGAGAAGAGACTCAAACCAACAAAGCCTAACTTATAAGACCAGTACCTTATACATTTGTGAAGTTATGAACAAATAACCTAAAAAAACTGTGACTCTAAAAACTGTGCTGTAGGCTGGAGTCTAAACCACCACTTTTCTGAAAGTCAGTTTTCAGCAGAATGGCTTCATTCCAGACCTCTGGGTTGGGAAACCTGCAGGGAGCAGGGCCATAGATGACTGAGCCATAGGCAAAGTTCAAGCCAGACCTCCAGCATTTGCCTTTTAGCTCATGCCAGCTTCTAGAGGCCCAGCTGAGAGATCTCCACTGACTTCCATACATTTGGGTTGTAGTTGATTAGATGATAAATTGAGACATCTGTACTCTTCTATATGTAGATTTACGTTGTTTGTTTAGATTGACTTACAGTTGAGCTGAGCAGTTGAATATTAAGGGAACATTCCAATAGTGGTAGCTTAGTGGAACAGGGTTTTGTTTTGGTTTTTTTCTTCCTTCTTTTTTTTTTCTTTTTTTTTTTTTTTTTTTTTTTTTTTTTTTTTTTTTTTTGCAGAGAATGGCTTCGATCCAACAACCTTTGGGTTACGGCCCATTATGGGTAATTGAGCAACTATAACAGTCCTGAAACCAGCAAAGTCTGTTTTTTGGAGAACAGTGCCTTATCCATTAGTTAGCTGTATTTAACAAGAGGATAAATATGACTTTTGTAGCTGCAGTTCTAAAAAATGTTTGGAGCCTTAACCACTGAGCCACCACTCTCCTAAAAGTCAGTTTCTAGCAGGATGGCTTTGGTCCATAGACCTCTGGGTTATGAAACCTGCAAGGATGGCTGAGGCCTCAACAAATTTCAGGCCAGACCTCCAGCATTTGTTTTCCTGCTTCCAGCTTCTAAAGGCCCAGTTGAGAGAAGCATTCACAGCTATTGGTTTTAGTCTGTTTTGGATCAAATAATAAAGCCTCTTACGACCTCCATCTTATTTCATTGATACATTTATATCCTTTATTCAGATCCACTCATGATTAAGTTAAAGTTTCAGGGTGTTGCTGACCCGACAGTGGCAACTCATGATTAATATTTAACCACTGAACTGCTGCTGTTCTAAAAGCATCTTTGGCAAAACGGCTTTGCTTCATCAATCTCTGGATTAGGAAACCAGCAAACAGCAGGACCACGGATGACCAAGGTACGATGAGGTTTAAGCCAAACCTACATTATTTGCTTTTTATCCAGTGCTAGTAGAGACCCAGCTGAAAGAAGATCTGCATTAGCTTTTGTCCATTTTGGCATCATATGGCCCCTTTCATCTCTACAGAATCACTGTAAGTCATTCATCAGTAGTGCCTCACAATTTAATTAAGCTGTTGAAGGGTAAGGGGTGTTGCTTTAAGGTCCACCAGAGACTTGGTGTAACTGAATCCACAACACTCTCATTAATAGTCCTGGGCCTTAGTTTCTGAGCCCCTGCTGCCCTAAAAGTCTAGTTTTAGAAGAGCGTGGCTTCCAACCATTTGCCATTGGGTTATGGAAACAGCACAAAGCAGGATGGGACTCAAACCCACAATGCCTGGTTTAGGAAGCCAGTGGCTTATCCATTAGTTTGTATCTTATAAATGGATAAAAATGTTTTTTATAGCTGTGCTGCATTATTTCAAAAAGAAGCTCCCTATAATTTGCGGTGTAGATCCTACAAAAAGCTTGGTTTTTTCAGCAAATTTAAAAGTCCCAAACATCTACACAGTTGCTGTGGGGACTCATCATGAAGTCCTCCATGATTGAGGTCAGTCATCGATTCCCAGCCCAAACACTGCTGGAAGAAGCTAACATTAACAGCCCATTACTGTTCGTTTGCTTGATCTGCATGCAAGAGACAGCAGAAGAAAACCTCGTGATCTGTGGTAGCCTAGTGGTTAAGGCACTGGACTCTGGACTAGAAGGTTCAGGATTCAAATCCCACCTCTGCCAAGCTATTGGGTCCTTGAGCAAGACCCTTAACCTAAAATTGCTTAGATTGTAAGATTGAATCAATTGTAAGTCACTCTGTATAACAGCATCTGCTAAATGCTGTAAATGTAAAGTAACAAAGTGGGCTGTACAGTGGACTGGTGGTCCGCCACGAGGCGAGCCACCACCTCTCCCAGACCCTGCCTCACCGGCACCTTCTGGATGCCTTTGGCTGGGTGTCCGGTCTTCTCTTGTAAAGCGACCTTGAGCATCGTTAAAGTTCCACTTCTTCTTCTTCTTATTATTATTAAATACGACCCTCTAGCTCCAATCATCAGGCATTTGTAAAACCAGTATAAGTTCAATTAAGAAAACCCTTCCAATGGATGGATCTCATATTTTTTATCAAACTGATGTCAAAAACATCCCACATTCTGTAATGAACAACAAACTGAAAAAATATTTTAAAATTTAATGAGCTTAATTTTCTATACCTGCCTAGTCCACTTTTAGAGATGCAATCTATTGTCTATCTGGCAGAACAACCATAGACAGGCCAGGCCATTGCAAGGAACATGCTTCCTCACTCACACTGGGACTCTTTACAGACACTAGTTGACCTAATGCATGTCTGGAACGTGTGAGGAAACCAATAGAGACATGAGGAAAAGATGCAAACTCTGCAGGCCTTTAATTAAGTAATTAAGTTTACTGTGTCGTGCGAAGAGCGAATGGTTGAGGCTTTTGATCTGAAGAGGGGCTAATGTCGGAAGGCGGAAATATGCAAAGGTACAATACTGATGACGTGTACTGAAATTTACACCTTTCCCATATCAGAGATACAGCTCTTATGCCATTCTTAACATCAAGGCATATCTCATGTGAATACCATCTATTGGCACAAAAGGACGATTTACCATCATGTCCTGTGTTTCTTAATTCTTTATATAAGTAAAAGTACAGAAAACCCCCGTAATCGCGGGAAATAGGGGCCAGAACCTCCTGCAATTAGAGCAAATTCACAAATACTTGTAACCCCCCTAAAAGTGCTTATAAGTCCCTATTTTGACGGTTCAATCCAACCACCGCTCGGCGTCACTGCCGTGGCTGTGAGTTCACACTGCGTTGTTATGTATCAACCAATGAGAACCCACCTTGTAGAGCCATCTGAATGCCAGCCAATAGCATTCGAGTATTGGTGTTAACATGCACACGTCCAACTGTTGCGCCATCTACAAGACGCCAGTACCAGTAGAAGTTATGCCTTTGAGACGGCTCATGGAAACCCTCAAATAACGAATACATATGTTCTAACGTGAATGTGTGGATTTGAATGGGTGAATTCACGAATGCTGAACCGTGACTAGGTGGTGGTCTACTGTACTACTAATCTGATAAAAAAAAATACTAAGCTAAAGTATGGCTTATATAGTTTACTCAAGTGGAAGCACCTGCTACTAAACGTACCCAAAGTAAACAAGTAAAAGTATTTCTTTAAGCCTTTCTAACACATTTTTTGAAACAAGATGTCCTTTATTGAGGGTAAGAGTTACATATCCATGACCCTGAGGGTACATAAGGATTTGTACACCATGAATCATCTGGAGAAGATCATAGAAATGACCTTATCATCATTATCTGAGCACAGCAGAAACAAAACAAAAAGAGATATGAGGAATCAAAATAGACAAAACTGGATTTTTAATGCTGCCACTCATAAATAAACATAATAATATTCAGTAATGCAGCAAATCATGTACAGTTTTTCTTTTTTTTTTTTTTTTTTTGTCTGTTTCTTTGCTGGTTTGATTTTGCATTTTCCATACCGTCCCAACTTTTTCTGATTTGGTCTTGTTGTTAGAATTCGATCTTTAGGGATGTAACATTTGGGATTAAGGCATGAACAGATTTCCATGTAAAGATCACACACAAAGAGCCTGAATTAATACATGCTCGATTTGGGACGCTGCCAATACATGATGTTGGGAGTCACGGTAATGTACAGTGTTACATGTGTAAGGGACGCTGTGCTATAATGTATACATTATACTGTATATTAAACCACTTGAGTTACGATGAACTTAATTTACGATGGATTTCTAAATCTATTTGGACATCCATCGTAAGTTACATTCATCGTAAATGAACGATGACGGTTAGGGCTTACTTTTTGACTCTCCGGATTTACTTTACATTCTGACATGTTTGGTCATGTCGTACATCAATTTGTTTAGGCCACATTCTTCACGGTCTGTGCAGCCAATCACACGGCTGCTCTGCCACATGTTTGCATTTTGTACGTCTGTGATTTATGTTTATTCTGACATCATTTACAGGGATGCGGATGACGGGCAGGAACTCATTTACCTCCACTCTCTATAGGAGCAGAAGCAGGATGAAAGCTCAGTGTTGTTTCGTAAAGGGTTGAATGGGTACAACTTGTAGGACTGGAGAACATTTACAATTTCCACCAGGGCTTCCTTGTACAGATTTACAACATTTATACAAAAATTAGGCAAAACATTAAATCCAGTGTCAAATGAACATCAGTGTGAATACCTGAGATCACCCAGACCATAACACAGTGCATCCTGGTACCATCACTTCCACAAGTAAATGGTGCACACATACCTGAGCATGCACATGATGGAAAAATACAATGGAATCATCAGACCAGACCACTTTTTCCATTGCTCCAAAGTCCAGTTGTGTCACTTAAGCCATTGGTAGGTGCTTTTGGGTTAGAATGGTGAGCACTCATGGTGACCGGTCTGTGACTAGGCATGTGAAACAGTTCTAAGACTTGTACCACAGCAGCTCACGCGTCCAACTAGAACAGATGGGACAGGATTCATTCATAGCAGATTATAAAAAGACAAAAAAATGAGACAAGCTACTGCTGAACTGAATGGAACACTCCCCAAAACGTGCACTTTTTTTTTGACACGGATTTTCACTTTTATGGATACTGATTTTGTACCAAATCATGATTTGTTAAATCTCATTACAGGTCCTAAATCGCCCCGTCCCAACTTTTTTGGAAAGTGTTTCAGGCTCAAACACAGGAACAGGTTTTTTTGTTTGCCTGTTTCTTTGATGGTTTTATTTTGCTGTTTTGATTTTTCTATTTTCTGTTTTAATGGGTGCAAATGTTGCCTTCACTCTGATCATTAATTAACCTAAATAAGAACATATCGAAATTGATATGGTATACTCAATGGTGCTTGGTTAACAACTGCTCCAACAGATCTAAAGTGTATTTGGGTTGCTTAAATTTGCAGGTATAATTTAGCCTGTGGTGCTTTATATGATTAGTGCTTTATAAAGGATTGTGGTAGCCTAGCAGTTAACGTACTGGACTCTGCACCAGAAGGTTCAGGATTCAAATCCCACCTCTGCCAAGCTGCCACTGTTGGGTCCTTGAGCAAGACCCTTCACCTACAATTGTAAGATTCAGTCAATTGTAAGTTGCTCTGCATAAGGGCGTCTGCTAAATGCCGTAAATGTAAATGTGCCTACATGCAAGGATGGAGGTGAATTCGTGCCTGAAGGAGGGGAGGCATCTCATCCATGCTTCATCTTATGCTCTAGTGTCACACTAGATAATTTCATCCTTATTTATGGACCTCATTCAGACTCCAGAAACTTTTACATTTTTGTGTTATTCTCTTTTCTGCATGACCCGTGTCTGTATTTTCTGCATCTAGAACAAATTCAACTCCAAAATCCAACTTAAGGAATTTATACTCTTAAAATCAACCATAAACATCTTGAAAACTCTGCTGAAACTGCAATGCAGATTGAAAAGCTACGCTGTGCTGACAATGCACTGTATACAATATAAGGCCAAATGTATGGAACCTTTAAAGTATAGTATAACAAAACACACTTGAGTAAGGTTATTACACTGGATTATTAGTGTTTGCAGCACTTACCAAGTCACTAGCTCATCATCACGGCAAACCAAAGGTTTGAGTACCAGGGTGCATTTTGGCTGGGCCGGGTGTCACACAGACACAATTGGGGTAGGGGCGTCCCTGGTTCTGCAACAGCAGCCCCTTGATTCCTGAGTGTTGCACTGGTGCCACATCCAGCGTAGAGGTCAAGTTAGCAAGTCCCAAGTTACTGTGGTCACATTCAAGTAACTCAATCAAAGCCCTGCTATAAGTCCAGCCATAAAAAACTATGATGTTCCAACTCCAGTTTCTACATTCAAACCAGTGATGGTAATAAAAAGGTGAATTTTATTTCAAAGCTAAATCGAACATTTCTTAAACTTTATATGTTATGCTAATGTTTGACTAGCCAAAAGTTGGATGTTGGGGACGTTGTGGTGGTCATGATTTTTTACCTTTGACGCAGACCTTAAACATCGCTGTTCTTTTTTTTTTTTTTTTTTTTTAACTAATTTAATTGACAACAAAATCCTTTAATCTAAAAACCTTTTTTTTTTTACATTTTTGGAATAACCGCTAACTAACGCTACTTTTGTCTCTGCTGGTTTCCCGCATTCTGATAGATTGCCAGGTTTGAAACAGAAATCATCCAATCATGTTTAAAATAAATAATGTTTAAAAACAATCCCTAAAACTGCTTAAAACTTCGCAATACTCAAAAATGTAAATATTTAATCAAAACAAATTATTTTTCATAAGTCATCTACAGTTATGACCAAGTTAACTTTAAAAAGTAATCTGATTACTGATTACTCCTTTAAAAAGTAACTTTACTGATTACTTACTTTTAAAAGTAACTAAGTTATATTACAAGTTACTTTATTAGTTACATTCAGCAGCTGCAGACACAACCCCCCGCTGCCTCAACATAAAAAATGCTGGTACCCATTTTATTGGAAGTACATTTTTAAAAGTAACGTCAACAGTATAGCTCCTGACATTTACAGTTGAACTTAAAACTATTTCCTGAAAAAAATGTTTTATAAAAATTAAATTTCTCTTAAATTCACTTTACATAAATAATTGTTGTTGTTTTTTTTAAATAGACATTCTTTCTTGACTTAACATAAATACTTGCTTTTATAAAATATAAAATAAAGACCTGACATATTTATCTATTAATACTGTAATGGTAAAACTGAACATTGAACCTGTTATTCACAGTATTAGAGCAGTAAGGAGTGGATTTATTAAATAAAACACAGTGTATACGGTGGTTTATAACACATGTACGCTGATATCATGTCTAACTTTGATACTCTTTCCTAATCTTATGTTTTAATCACATGTTATGAGTAAAACAGTGGTTGTACCTCATTAAGCTTCTCTCTGCTTCACACCACCTGGTGGGACTTTCTCCATAAGTTTGACTGTTCCGTGCTGCAACTCCAAATGTTTCTTCAAATTTGATGTAGTGTTTTTGAAGCTAGATAACACTTAGTCACCAGCACAAAGTGTACAACGAACCATGATATTGTAACCTTTAGCTGACACAAACTCAAAATAGTGCCTGTATTTCCAGTTAGAAAATGCGCATCTCTCTCTCACCTCCATTGTTTATGTTTGTGTCACTGCGTGATATTACACGTGCTGAAATTATGACCTAATTGTTACATAGGTCTGATGTCACTCCACAAGACGCAAGAAGAAAACAAAATATATATCTTTTTTACTAAGGAAAATGACAAAATATTAATGTACAGTGATTTGGATAAGTAACTTTAATCTCATTACTGGATTGGAAATAGTAATGCGTTAGATTACTTGTTACTGAAAAAAGTGGTCAAATTACAGTAACGCGTTACTGACATCACTGGTCATCTGTCTACTGGTTAAAGCACTGGACTCTGGACCAGAAAGTTCAGGGTTCAAATCCCACCTCTGCCAAGCTGTTGGGTCCTTAAACAAGACCTTAACCTACAAGCTTAGATTGTATGACTGAATCAATTGTAAGTTTCTCTGAATAAGGCAGCTACTAAATGACATAAACAAGTCCTAAGTGACTTGAGTCCCACAATTGTAGTCCAGGGTATGTGCTTGCCTATGCCGTGTGGATTCTGGGATAGGCTTTAGAACCCTGTGACCCTAACCAGGACACAGCAGGGCTCAAATATGAGAAACCGTATCAATAAATACATTGTTACTGGGGGAACCAAATAAACCATTTACAGTCATTATGTTAAACTGGTAGCTCCTGTGGCTCTGAGGTAAACCACAGATCCTCAGGAATAGGTTCTAATAGCTTTTAAAATACATTTAATTAAAGGCAGAAGTACTTGGAAGCCTTGGAGACTCAGGAAGCTTTAGTGAGAGTTGATCTTTATTTATATGTTCAATATTTGTTTATTTACTTCCCTAAATGCAATCCTCCTGATGATTCGTATGACGTCAGTCAGTGGAATCAACTCCCAAGCTCCAGAGTCAAATGCGTGTTCTTTGCAGAATCGATTTCTGGATTCGACTCCGAGGGGGTGTCTGAACAGGGATTGTAGATTGGCGCCAGACCGCGAATTAACTAATTAACTAGATAAATTAGATTAAGTGTGAACAGGACGGGAATCAGACAGCATGTCTGTGTCTGGAGAGAACTCTGAAAAGATGTCTGGGGCTGTAAAAAGAGCTCTTATCTATAAATTGATCCTGCTGGAAAACGCCCGGAACGCACTGAATCGGGAACTGAATCACTTCACCAAACAGGTAAACTAGCATAAATAAGCCTAATAAATAACTTCAGCACGGTAATCATGTTTAATTACCGATTAAACATGATGTTTAACTACAGAACTTTGCTCTTAGGTAGTATAAAAGTGTACAGTTTCGTATAAATGTAAAGAAAAGTGGATTTTAGTGGATTCTGAAAACCAGCTGATTAGCCGGACCGTTAGCAATAGCTGATTAGCCGGACCGTTAGCAATAGCTGATTAGCCGGACCGTTAGCAATAGCGGATTAGCCGGACCGTTAGCAATAGCTGATTAGCCGGACCGTTAGCCATAGCTGATTAGCCGGACCGTTAGCAATAGCTGCTCGTGCACAACAATTGTTATTCAACTTAAATAAATCTAACAAAACATTAACAGTTATAGCAATAACTTCGTTCTATGGTGGTATTTTAGGGCCACTGGGAAAAATAGTTCGATTTTTGGGAATAAACTTTATTCCTATGAGTATTACAAAGTCGTATTTTGAGAAGGAACTCATAGGAATAGAATTTACAGTATTTGGAAAATACAGTTGTAATATTATTTACAGAATAAAGTCGTAATATTTTGAGAATAAATACCGCATTTAAAGATTAAATGTGTATTTTGAGAAGGAAATTGTAGTACAGTAGTATATCATTTGCTGAATAGAGTCTTAGTGTTTTGAGAATAAAGTATTGCTTCTGGTACTTTGAGAAGGAAATTGTAATACAGTATTTAGAAAATACAGTCGTAGTTGTAGAAAGCAGTCATAGTATTTTGAGATTGAAGTCGTAGCATTTAGAGCAACATTCATTTAGAAATCAACATTTCGAGAGCACAGTTGTAGTATTTAGAGAATAAAATAATGTTTTGAAAAGGAATGCGTAGGACAGTGTTTTGAAAATATAGTCTTGAGTAGTACAGTAATTACAGAATACAGTCGTCTTTTGAGAATAAAGTTGTATTGTGAGAAGGAAATTGTAGTAGAGTAGTACAGTATTTGCAGAATACAGTCAAAAGGTTTTGAGAATAAAATAGAACTTCAAGAAGGAAATCGTAGTACAGTATTTGGAAAATACAGTAGTAGTGTTTTGAGAACACGGTCATAGTGTTTTGGGAATACAATCGTTCAGTTAAGAGGATAAAGTAGAATTTTAAGAAGGAAACTGTAGTTCAATATTTAGAAAATACAGTTGTAGAATACAGTCGTGTTTTGAGAGAGAAATTGTAGTATATAGAGATTAAAGATGTAGTATTTTGAGAATAAAGTTGTAGTATTTAGAGCAGGAAATCAACTTTTCGAGAGCACAGTTGTAGTATTTAGAGAATAAAGTAGTATTTCGGAAAGGAATATGTAGGCCAGTGTTTTGCAAATGCAGTCGACAATATTGTGTTGAGAGTAGTACAATATTTACAGAATCCAGTCGTGGTAGTTGTAGAATACAATGTTTGAGAATAGAGACAGTATTTAGAGAATAGTTATTTTGAGAAGTAAATTGTAGTGCAGTATTTGGAAAATACAGTTGTAGTGTTTTGCGAGGGAAATTGTTGTTTGTAGCGATTAAAGATGTAGTATTTGAAAAAGAAATCAGCATTTTGAGAGCACAGTTGCAGTATCTAGAGAATAAAGTAGTATGCCGAAAAAGAATGCATTGGCCAGTATTTTGAAAATATACTCAAATAGTCTTTAGAGAGTAGTACAGTATTTACAGAATACAGTTGTAGTGTTTTGAGAATAAAGTCATAATGTTTTGAAAATGCAGTCATAGTATTTCGAGAAGGAAAAATGTTTGTTCTTGAAATCTAAAAAATAAACAAAAACATTATTCCAGTGGCCCTAAGATGCTGTCGTAGCTTACAGTAAATGGTCTGAAAACAAGCAAATATCCAGTGAGGCCAGTCCTCTCGGTGGAAATGCCTTGTTGCTTCCAGAGATTTTTTTTTTAATCAGACTGTTGAGTTTAGTACAAATGTAAACAGTTCAGTCAGAATCTGTAATCGTTTAATTAAATTCAGATTGCATGTTAAGGTTGCCAGCACGAGCAAAGGCGGACTGGTTAACTGAATTCACGTTTCAGATAGCTGAGGAGATTGATGACTTTCTGAGCTCATCTTGCGCCAGCCGATCTCAGGATGCTGTGAAAATGCTGAAGACCTTGGACGCCAGATATCACATCATCCATAAACTGAATGCAGTGTTTGAGGACCTCAAGTCAGGTAATAAAGTAAAGTACAGTATTGGCGCTTTCTCATATGCAGATACTGAATCTTTTTGAGTAGAATCCTTTAGTTAAGCGGATGAGACGCTCATATGGTTTATTATAGAAATTTGGGCTCTGTTGTCATGAGGGCACCACTGCCCCTGATCCAGGAACTCTGAAACTTGTCGATATGATATTATGAAGATATATGTTTAACGTCTTCCATTGTACTAGCTTGCTTTTATTAAGAGCCAGGTTGTGTGTATCCTGAGTCAAAAGTTGTTTAAAAACAAGTATGATGCCAGCGTCTGATCTTGCCATATCTTCTTTTTTTGTTGTTGTTGTAGTTGGGCACCTTTTTAGTGTTTTTTTTTTTTTTTTTTTTTACCATTTTTTTTTTTTGGAGCGATACCTGTTTGCTTGGTGTTTCTGTGCTCGTGTCTTGGCTGGTTTAGGGCTGTTGTGAGACAGCTGTTTCCCAAAGACTGTATTGGTTCTACAGGTCATGGTAGACTTGAGTGTTTTAGTTGAAAACGACTGGACAACTATTTGTCTTGGTTCTCCTCAGTTCTGAAGAAGCCTTCGGATGACAGGTGGAATATCTTCAAGAACCAAGAAGACGTCCAGTTGCCTTCAACTCAAATACTCATCTTTCTCAGACACCCCCCCCCCCCAATATTTTTTGTAGCATTTAGTTTGGAGATAGTCTTCCGCAATGCATAGAATACGGATGGAATCGTGGAACTGCGGAATAAAAATAGAGTTCAGATATGAAGAGCACAGTTTTAAAATCTGAAAGTGAGCATGACTTACTTTTGTGGGTTTTATTGCCATTTAGTCTCTCCGTAGGTATATATAACACAATACTAATTAGAGCGAAGGGATACTAATAATAGCATTACCACATGAAAATTTTAACTGCATAAAATTCAATATTACTTTATGCCTTCTGATGCAGCTAGATTCAAG
>JAVSBU010361868.1:0-16417 GCA_033118015.1 Loricariichthys derbyi
TAGGTGCAACTTTATCTAGTGTTGAGTGAAACAGACATTCTAATTGGTTGGTTACAAGCTCGAGCTGATCGGGCTCCGTAGGTATTTGAAATATTAAGTCAGGTAGGTTGTCAATACACTCAGCAGATGTAATAGTGTGCTTGGTTTGATAACGAGGCAGTAGAGAAATTTGATTAGTTACAAACATCTCAAAAACTAAGAGATAGTGATCAGAAATCAAATCACTTTGTGCAAGAACATTAAGGTTATCTATTTCAATACCAAATGTTAATATTAGATCTAAAGTATGATTACAGCTGTGGGTCGGTCCCATCACATTCTGAGTGATACCTATGGAGTCTAGAATGGACTCAAAAACATTTTAAGTGGGTCTAACTGGTTGTCAAAATGAATATTAAAATCACCCACAGTTAGAGCCTTATCTGTTGAAAGTACTAAGCCGGAAAGAAAGTTAGCAAATTCCTGAAATTCCTGATTCTTCCGTTTTCAAATGATGGATTGAACAGTGCTCCATGAGATGTTCAGATCTTGCGATTATTTTTTATAACTAACCCTGCTTTACACATCTTGTTCCCTGGTTTTCATGATGCTGTTAGATTACTAATGTTATCTAACACACCTCTGAGGCCTTCACAGTACAGTTGTAATTATACAGAGAATACATTACACACAGGTGGACTCTATTTACTAATTAGGTTAATTTTGAAGGCAATCTCACTGGACTTTATATGAGATATCAGAGTACAAGGGTCTAACTACAAAATAAATAAATAAATACAAAATGCTAAATACAAATGCGTGTTTCAGATTTGTATTTATTAAAAATTTTGAAAACCGTGTATTATCGTGTATTATTTTCCTTTCACTTCACATGAATACTTTTGCAAATCAAGAAAGTATAAGGTGTCACTAACATCTGCAAATTATCAAAGCTTTAGGCACCTAGCTCCAATAGGTGGCATGTGGGAGGGGCATACAAGCAAAGTTTTTTTTAGCCACATGAAATCTCAAAAATCATTTCAAGTGGTATGGGATGACTGTGTGATGCCCTCGTTAAATCAACATGATTTAATATTTTGCTTTAATTTTTTTATCATTTACATATCATTAACATGTCTGTCGAGCCTATGATTTCCATAATTCCATCCCTTTTCCTTATTTGTGTTGCAATTTCAGTGTTGAATCCCTTTTCACCTGCTTGGAGTATAATATTTTGGCTGAAAACAAATCAGAGCATTTGGGTCAATGGTTCCATATATGTGCTATTTTATTTCTCAGTATGGAGTCTGGAATATGAGATGACATGCCAAAAAATAATGCTCACAATTGTACCTGCGTTCCTATGAAATACAAAACCTTAATGCAACAGATTCAAGTCTTCATTCATGAAATACATTTCATTATAAATAACAGAAGCATTTACTTTCACTTTATATATTATGCAATGAAATCTGAGGTCTGAAAAGTGATTTACCCACCTTGTCTCACAAATAGCCCAGTATGGTGGTGCAGTGGTTAGCATTGCTGCCTCACAGCTCTGGTTCCATCCTGACTCTGGACTCCATCTCTGTGGAGTTTGCATTTTCTCCCTGTGTCTGCATGGGTTTCTGCTTTTCGTTTTTTTCATTTCATCTGTTTATTTCACGACTTTTGACAGTATAGTTACATAGTGCTTGATAAAATTTGGGTCATATTTTGGGGAATAGGAAGTAAAGAGATAATTGAGGTAGCAAGTGCCATGGATGGGGTGGCAGCCACACATCACAGCATAAATTATTTTTCTCTTGACATTTGGCAGTAAAGTTACATGATGCCATTCATGAGTCCACACAATACAAATTGAAGCATTGACAAAAACCTACTAAGACAACAATTTATTTTAAATATCATGGGAGAAAGCGTAACAGCTAATACTGGCCATTTAGTATGAATTTATTGTGGCACAAATGAGGTGCTATCTATCGCTTGCCTCTGGGATCATGAGAGATGAGAGAACGCAATGACCTTAGAGTATACATTCAATTGCTGACCTTAAAAGCTCACAGACAGGAAGCGAAGAGAAGCAAAAGGAGGGACCATTAAAAATGATAAAGAAAGAATTCCAATAGTTAATTTTAATTATGTGACAGAGTTGATGACTTGGACAGTATTTAAAGCCATACATATTACAGCACTGAAAAAGATACAGGTTCTTCAAGAACCTGTATCTTTTTCCTTCTGAAGCTTTATTGGCTTATAAGCACTGAGTAGAGATAGTAGTGGGTGTTCACCTAAAGAGCTGGCTAAAGGGAGCTATCCCAATTTAAGTAATGTTAGTCTATATTATTGTCAGGATCCACGCCAGACTTGCTCCGATTAACACAGGCAGTTTGGCATGGGCCTGACATCACAGCTAAACCCAACTAGGTTGTCCATGTCCAGCGCATGTGCGATCAGCGATAGCGGGCATGGAAATCAAATCCTCACATATTGGGTTCAGCTGTGGCCAACTTATAAAAGCAAGTCACACAGACCAGTCCTTGCGGGCCATTTGCTAAAGTAAGATCATTTCTACGTTTGTTGGCCTGGCGACCGTACTGGTTTGTTACGGCTCGTAGCTGGCATGGGGGATTTTTTAATGGGGTTTTTAGCTAATGGGTGGTGCCAGAGAAGGTGAGGGATGAAGGTACCACCCTTCCTTTGTAAATAGAGGGAGGGTGGAGTAAGACCAGGAGGAGGTCTGAGGTGATTTGAGGGCTTAGCTCATTAGTGTAGAGACAGGTAGCTGTACCTCTGTGCCACCTGACCCCCCCAGTAGTTAGTTATTGCTAGTACCCTCTGTGTGTTTGTCTAGGCACTGCTGGACCCAAAGGAACCACACGGGGGTTACCGCTAGGGCAGCCGATGCTGCAGGTGAGGCATCACTCAGGCCCTGTGCCCTCACTCCACCCTGCTGGTCCTCCTTCAGACCTTCATCCCAGTGGTTGGCCAGTTCGGTACATCCGGCCGTAAAATCAGTTCCATTTCGGTGTAGTTGGCCGGACCGGTGCGCCATCCATAAAACTGGGTCAACTTTACTTTGGACATGTCCTAGTCATCACTGCACGCTCTAGCCCTTCATCCTTTAGGGGTTTAGCCATTTTTTTGGCCTTTTGTTTTAGATTTTCTAGGCTTTATTTGTATGGTTTTTGCCATTGCCTTTCAGTTGATTATTTTATGTTCAATAAAGCCTACTCTTGTTCATAACTGTCTGCTCCCCCTTTTTTTCGCTAGCCATAAGCCTAGCCATGGCCTAAAGTTTTGGCCCTGCTAGCCATTAGTCTAGCCTCTCTCCATAGCTAGCCATAAGACTAGCCGCAGCTTAATTCAAGATGGCACTGCAGATGGTGACACTGGTCAGAAGCGCCGTCGTACTTTGTATGTTTTTGTTTGTTTGTGTCATCGCATGTGATCCTAACACAGTCACATACAGTGCAGAGCATCTCCTCAACATCAGGCAGTCCATGCCACATAGCTTACTCCTGATTTCTCATTCTCGGACTGTTGATTGGACGTTTTAGTGAGCAGAGCAGCTGCACTCCTTAGACGGAGGCGGACAGCGCGCTCCAGCTCGCCGGCTTTCATCTCTACTGAGTGGACCGCTCCACAGAGACTTCAGGGAAGCATACAGGCAGCAGAATCTGCTTTCACATCAACCATGGCTGGTGTACTGACGTCACGGTGTTTATGAAAACATGCAGTCCTGATCTGGAGTCTGTGTTTATAAACTGTAAACCATTTTATTGGCCGCGCAAGTTCCGCGTGGTGCTCATTGGAGTTTACATCCCACCTAGGATGTGCGTGCGCAAGGCCCTGAGTACTCTCACAGACCAGATCATTAGCGTGGAGCACAGGCACACAGAGTCTGTTTTCATCATTCTTGGGGACTTCTACAGAGATAAACTCACCAGCGAGCTGCCCAAACACAGACAGCATGTCACCTGCCCCACCAGGGAAAGTAACATTCCAGATCACTGCTATACTGTATTAAAGAGTGCATATCACTCTGTTCCCCGAGCTGCTCTGGGCCTATCTGACTATTCTATGGTCCATCTTCTCCCAACCTATAGACAGAAGCTCAAGTGGGCCAGCCTGAGGTCAGTGCTCTAAAGAAGTGGACCGGTGAGGCCAAAGAGAGGCTCCAGGACTGTATGGAGTTAACAGACTGGTGTGTGTTTGAGGATGCTACAAGCAGCCTGGATGAATACACCCATACAGTGATGTCCTACATCAGCTTCTGTGAGTCCTGTGACATCTGTGGTCCGACCAGGACTCACATTAGATATAATAATGACAATCCCTGGTTTAATGCCAAATTGAAACAGCTGCGTTGATCCAAAGAGGAAGCATTTAGGAGTGGGGACTGGGCACTCTACTACAACAAGGCAAGGAACACACTGAACAGAGAGACCAGAGCTGCAAAGAAGAGCTACTCCACCAAGCTGAGCAAACTGATGTCCACAAACAAGCCACCAGCTGTCTGGAAATGCCTCCGCAGCCACTCAGGCTACAAAATACCACCCTACCGGACAATGGGGAGTCGTCAGCTGGCTGACAGGGACCAGAGCACACTACTGCGTCGGACACTGCCTTCGCAACTTTAAACACCTCTAAGAAATTGGAATCTCAGACTGGCGAAGGCATATATCATTGGCCCCTACATGAACAATATTTATATTAACACCATTTCACACCCTCCTGACTCTCAACCAGCTATCGAGCCTGCCCTAAAGATCTGTGAAGCAGATGTGCACTGACTCTTCAAAAAACAAAGAGTGAGGAAAGCACCAGTTCCAGATGGAGTGTCTCCATCCTGCCTGAGGAACTCCGCAGAACAGCTTGCTCCTGTCTTCACCAAGATCTTCAATAAGTCACTGGAGCAGTGTGTTGTACCGACGTGCTTCAAGCGCTCTACTATAATTCCCATCTCCAAAAAGCCAACCATCTCAGGACTGAATGACTACAGACCTGTTGCACTGACCTCTGTGATCATGAAATCCTTTGAAAGGCTTGCCCACTTGAAGGAGATCACCAATCTGTGGATGATGTAGTGAACATGGGACTCTATCACATCCTCCAGCACCTTGAACGTCCAAGTACATACGCAAGAGTTCTGTTCTTGGACTTCAGCTCGGCCTTTAACACAATCATCCCCGGACATCTACACACCAAAGTGACCCACTTCAGTGTGCCAGCCTCCACCTGCCAGTGGATCACAAACTTCCTCACTGACAGAGAGCAACAAGTGAGGCTGGGAAGGATCACCTCAGGGACCAGCATAGGAGCTCCACAAGGCTGTGTTCTCTCCCCACTGCTCTTCTCACTGTACACAAACGAGTGTACCTCCTCGGACCCCTCAGTCCAAATCCTGAAGTTTGCAGACGACATGACAATCATTGGTCTCATCAGGGATGGTGATGAGTCTGCTTACAGAAGGGTTGTTGAGCAGGTGGTCCTCTGGAGCAACCAGAACAACCTGGAGCTGAACACAGTGAAAACAGTGGAGATGAGAGTGGACTTCAGGAGAAGCCTCCTGACCTCACCATCTCACCATCCTCAACATTACTGTGAATACTGTGGACTCCTACAAGTTCCTGGGCACAACAATCTCCAAGATCCTGAAGGGGGACTCCAACATCAGCACCATCATCAAGAGGGCTCAACGGAGGATGTATTTCCTGTGTCACCTGAGGAAGTTCAAACTGCCCCAGGAACTGAATACAGTCTGAATACAGTCTGTCATTAACATGACTATTACATACATCCCACATCCAGGATTTTATCCCTCGCTCGATTCTTCTGTAACGCCACTTTTATTTATCTTAATTATATTTATCAGGTGATAGTGTCTCAGAACACTCTGTGCTATTGTTTCTATCAGTGACTCTTCTGTTCTACATTTATATCTATTTAATTCTGACCGCAATGTCCTTTACTGTTGCCCCCAGCACTTTACAGTAAATATACAATTCTGCACATTCTAAGTTTACAGGTAGGTGTGCGTGCGTGTGTATGCATGTGCATGCGTGCGTGTGCGCGTGTGCGTGTGTGTGTGCACATGTGCATGTAGGTGGATGGCTAGGTTGGATGCTTTTGTTCTGTTACTTTGTAATGTCAGTTATCATGCATGGTGAGCTACTGTAACCAAACACAAATTCCTTGTATGTGTGAGCATACTTGGCCAATAAAGTCCGATTGTGATTCTGAATTTAGCTCCACTGTGCTAGCCATAAGACTAGCTACAGCTACATTCAGCTCCGCTGTACTAGTGGTAATCCTGGCTCCAGGCCGATGCTCCTTTCAGTCAGGCTGTAATGCATTGTTCTCATTTTCGCTGGCCGTAAGCCTGGTTTTGGCCTAATGTTTTGGCCCCTTTCACACAAATCCCGTTTTGGTACTTTATTGGGTTCAGCTGTGGACAGCTTATAAAAGCGAGTTGCACCGTGGGCCATTGGTAAAGGTAAGACCTTTTTACATCTGTTGGCCTAGTGACTGTACTGGTTCCATGGCTTTATGTAGCCAGTGTGGGGCATATTGATAGGGTGTTTAGTTGATGTGCATTTCACCTTTTATAGGCTATTCATGTCTCAAGCTGGTGCATTGCAGCCTGCATTTGCTGTACAGCCACGGGATGCACAGCGGGTGCTGCACCAGTCTCACTCTTGTTGCCAGAGAAGGTGAGCGACAAAGGCTTTGTAGAGAGAGTGTGGAGTAAAGTCAGGAGGCCTGAGTTGACTGTTTATGGTTTAGCATGCTAGTGTAGGGACAGATCGGGTCATCTCTGCACCACCCGAAGCCCGTTGGTGCCCCTTTTGTTCATCCAGGCACAGCCAGACCCATAGTATCCACATGGGGATTGCCACTAGGTCATCCGATGTTGCAGGTGGATCATCGCTCAGGCTCTGTGCCCTCGCTGCACACTGCCAGCCCTTGCTTGGGCCTCCCCTTTGTCCCGGTGGTATATCCATTCATAAAAGTGGGTCCACATAGTGGTTGGCCGGATTGGTATGCTGGCCGTAAAATCGGGTCCACCCAGTGTTTGGCTGGTTCGGTATGCTGGCCATAAAAGCCGGTCCACTTTCCCTTGGATGTGTCCGAGTCATCGCTGCATGCACTAGCCTTGTCGGCCTTTGGGGATTGGCTGTTTATTTGGCCCTTTTGCTTTTTAGTTGTCTTATTTTATGTTTAATAAAGGTTTAGATTTAATAACGGGATAATGCAGGGACAAACCCCTTTGTCAGACCACTTGTACTTTGGTGGTGAGATGGTGGAAAAGGCTGGGGCTATTCATGAAACTTCACACAGATTGTTGGTAAAAGGACACCAGTCCAAAGAGGCTTCACTGTTCTTCAAGATTTGCAGATGTTGGCCTCTGCCATTGATAATATGTCAGAAGAAATCAACATCTTGCTCACAGGTGACGGTGGTGTGCTCCAACAAGGTTACAAAATAACACAAGGTAAACTACAATAGCAAGTTCGGTGCAAGGGTGTTTATTCAGTGCCAGGTGCAAAGGTGTTGACATTTGGCAAAAAAGGGAAAAAATTATGATGTATTGGAAGAAAAACAAGGGTGTGTGCGTGTTACTTTAGGCTACAGCAGGGACAGAAAGGACTATTGGGAATAAGAGGAGCAAGGAAACATCAAACTATTCGTCCTGAGATGTCCATTCTGTCACAGAGGTGATTAATCATTTTACCAAAAATAAATCTTAGAATGAAGTTTGAGTGAAGCACTGGTAATGGCACCGAACACCCAACCCACTGCAGCACAGTCAGGTCAGCTGGGTATAAAATGAATGCAGTGATCTTTAGGAAAGTCCATAAAAACTTCACCAGTATCTCAAATATGACCAGGGCATTACAAAGTCTGAAAGACATGATTGTAAACTACCAAAATCCATCACCAATATAAAACATTGTGTGCATCATCAGAATACGCAACCTGCCACTAATTGCTGTAAAGATTTGATGAGCTGAACCATTTGGATCCTTCCTTTGATCAAGCATGTCATTGATCCAAGGCTTCAACAATAATTTCTGTGTATGGCAGTTGCTATAATAATCATGATTTATCCAAGACTTATGACGTGATAGGACAGATAACTTGTTTCTCAGAATACAGCTATCTAGATAGGGAGAGCATTAAACTGAGACTTCAAATACTCAAAACATATTACCTCCAGGGCAATACCGTGATGCAGTGGTTAGCACGGTCACCTCACAGCTCTGTGATCCCCGGTTCAATCCCTACCATGGGCGCAATCTGTGTGAAGTTTACATGTTCTCCCCGTGTCTGCAAGAATTTTCTCTGGGTACTCCGGTTTCCTTTCACATTCCAAAGATGTGTGTTAGGTAAATTGATGTTTCCAAAGTGCCCCTAGTGTGTGGGTGTGTGAGTGGATGTGCCCAACAAGGGATTGGCACCCTGTCTAGGGATGCTCTTGTCTTGTACCCTGTGTCATCAGCTGGACACTGGCTTACCCTCTCCCCTAACCAGGATAAGTGGATAAGATAATGAACGAATATAACCTCCAACCAAAGCAGATAGGAAGATTAAATGAAGTGAAATGCATTCTGAAAGACCTGAAGTATGTGGTGTTTAAACACTTAAAAGTGAGTGGGAAGCACAAACCCTACAGGTAGATAATGTTCCATTACTTGCTACATATGCACATAGAGAATGTCAATGCACAAAGACTAATAG
The DNA here is from genome assembly GCA_033118015.1 of Loricariichthys derbyi. Classification (NCBI taxonomy): domain Eukaryota; kingdom Metazoa; phylum Chordata; class Actinopteri; order Siluriformes; family Loricariidae; genus Loricariichthys; species Loricariichthys derbyi. The sequence continues at coordinate 8,725 of JAVSBU010361868.1, forward strand.
TATGATTGTTACAACCTGCGCTCATGCCACCAGAGGCTTCTCCCAATCCTCAGACCGAGCTTGCAGGAGATTGCGCATCAACTTATCAACCTGCTAATCCCTCTCAGGCGGCGCAGGCTCTTTAAATTCAGTGTGTCTGAATCGCTCCCTGTTGCATCCTCTCAGGACATTTCCTGGCTGCAGTCCGCTGCGCAGCTTCCTTGCTCTAAACCCATCTTGCCTTTCAAAGACCGCCAATTCCTAAAAGAGATTTTCCTCTCACTCCCCGGTGCACTCACTTCCCGCTGGACAACAAGTTTTTTTCTCTTTAGACACGCGATCACGCTTTCTGTCTGCATGAATTGCCTCCACCATCTTTGTGTGCTGCGCTCAGAGCTTTTGCACTCACGTTGCTGTTTTGAAGCGCACTCTTCCCGGCGTTCCGCCACTTCTCTTTCCCCGTGCCGAGTGGGGATGCCCTGTTGGTGGTTCCTCGGTTAGGGGGGATCTCCACGCTCCTATGCCACAACCCCTGTGGCAGCATATTTGATTCACTGCGCTCTGCCTTCTGAGGCAGCTGGTGCCACTAGCTCAGGCTGAGGAGTTTTTTGGGCATCCTTTTCCCCCTCAGCTCTGAGTTTTACCCAAGCTTGGCTCATGGTATTGTGATTGCCCTCCCCTTCGGGGTAGTTTTTGTTAGCCCCTCCTTTCCGGTTCTCTCGCCTTTCCCTCTGATTTCGTCCTGGCGCCCACCTGTTCCTCAATTGTCACCTTCTGTAGGGGGGCCTCCTGTCAGGGTCACAGGTACTGCCTCACCTGCCAAGGGGGGAGATGGAGTAGGCACCAGGAGGGCCAAGGTAACTGCTAGGGCCTAGGTACCATAGGGCTAGTGGTGTCCCCTACCGGATTGCGCCTTCCACTTTCCCCTTTTCATCCCTCGTTTTCCGTTTCCACCCCTACACTTAGGTCCTTAACTGTGCAGTTCATGACAGAAGGATGCGACCCGTCTTTGGACTTAGTGGGGCCTGTTGCCAACCAGCCCAATATTCAGCAGGTGGTCGGCATCCAGGGGGCTGTGCCCTGAGAGAGATGACTGCTCAGAGAGAGATGGCCGCTAATCTTAACCAACTTGTCCTGGCAGTTCAGGCCCTGCTCATCCCCGCTTACCCTCAAGGGGTGATCCTGGCACCCACACCCATGCCGCCACATGCCGTCGACTCACTACGCTGTAACGGTACGCGGGGGAGCCTGATAAATGCCAGGGCTTTCTCCTCCAATGCTCGCTCCTTTTTGAGCTGCAGCCGGGGAGATTTCCCTCCAACCAGGAGTGGGTCGCCTACATTATCTCCCTCCTCACTGGTAGGGCCTTGTCCTGGGCCATCGTGGTCTGGGAGGCCAAGGCCCCAGAGTGCACTTCCAAAGCCGACTTCACCAGAGCCCTGAGCCAGACATTCCATCACCCCTGTGGCAGACGTGTCTGCTCGACCTCACCCAGGGCTCCTGGCCTGCCATTGAGTATATCATTGACTTTCACACCTTTGCTGTGGAGTGGTGGAATGACGCAGCCCTGCAGGCCACCTTATTCAGGGGCCTAAGTGAGTGGCTGAAGGATGAGCTGGCAGCGTGTGACCCGCCTGCCTCCCTGCCGGTGTTATATGATCTTTGCACCTGGCTCGATGTTTAAGGGAGCGGGATCAGAAGCATGCCTCCACCACTCGCCCTCCAGGCACCACGATCCAGGGCCACCACGCTCATCCTTGCCTGAACCCAAGCCCATGCAGTTGGACGGTTCCTCTCGGAGGCCGCCGGGAAAAGGCAGGGCCCATGGACCCTAAAGAAGAAGGTTCTTGGGCCCAATATTTCTGCCTGCCATTGCGGGTTCCTCCTACCCGCATGGGTTGGTGGAGGCAGCCAACCCTTGGTCCACCTATGGGCCAGTCTAGACTCTAGTGCCTTGGGGAGCTTTATAGACCAGGGGTTGGTCTGGCGCTTAGGCCTTCGCCTAGAACCCTTGGACCCACCCACACCCGTGGTGGCAGTCGATGGGCGCCCACTGGCATCTGGTCCCATCTACTGGAAGACCGGACCAGTGTGGATCAGGCTGGATGATCATGCTGAGCAAATTTCGCTACTGGTCACCCAGTTGTCCCACCTCCGTCTCATCCTGGGCCTTCCTTGGCTACAGGCCCATAATCCCCTCTGGCAGTCACGGTCCGTCATCTCGTGGGCACCCCGCTGCCAGGAGTCATGCCTCCTCTCTCAACCGCCGCCGTTGTGTGCTGGTAGGAGCGACCTCTCCACAGACCTCACCGCCATACCCGTCCTTTATCACGATCTGGCAGAGGTCTTTAGCCAACAGCGGGTGCAGGGTCTGCTGCCGCACCAACTGTACGATTGTGCCATTGGGCCACTTCTTTACCCTCAACCATTCTGAGCGACAGGACATGGAGAACTATATCTGGGATGCTCTTGAGCAGGGCATAATCCACCGCTCCAGGTCCCTGGCTGGGACCGGGTTTTTCTTTGTTGGCAAGGATGGGCCGCTCCGCCCTTGCATCAACTACCAGGGCCTCAACAAGGTCACCATCAAGGACCACCACCCCTGCCCCTGATGAATTCCACTTTCGATGCGCTCCAGGGGGCAACTGTATTTACCAAGCTTGACTTGCATAGCACCTACACCCTGGTGCACATTAGGCAGGGGGATGAATGGAAGACCGCCTTCCTCACTCCCACAGGGCACTATAAATATCTTGTGATCCCCTTTGGCCTCATGAATGCCCCAGCAGTCTTCCAGCAGTTCATAAACAATGTGCTGTGTGAGGCCCTGAACCGCTACACCATCGTCTACCTCAATGCCATCTTAATTTTCAGCCGCTCCTTGGAGGACCATCTGCGGCACATGAGGCAGGTGCTCTGGCTCTTGCTGGAGCACCACCTCTGTTAGGCTGAAGAAGATTGCCTTCCACATCACCGAGGTGGTGTTTCTCGGCTTTGTTGTTGGCCAGGGCTCCATTCGTATGGACCCAGTCAAAGTCTAGGGAGTCTCCAGCTGGCCCCAGCCCACGTCCCTCCAGCAGGTCCAGTGCTTCCTGGGGTTCACCAACTTCTTCCGGCACTTTATCCACAACTTCAGCCGAGTGGCGGCCCCGCTCACGGCGCTTACCCAGAAGACCCCATGGTGCTTTCACTGGACCTGCCAGGCCCAGGAGGCCTTCGAGGCCCTTAAGCAGCAGGTGACATCCACTCTGGTCCTGCAGCTTCAGGATCCGGACCTGCCCTTCGTCTTCAAGGTAAACGCATCTGACGTAGTGCTTCGAGCGATCCTGTCACAACAGTTGACAGAGGACCACAAACTCCACCCTTGTGCATATTTCTCACATCGCCTATCTCCCGTGGATCGCAACTACCCTGTGGGTGACAGGAAGCTTCTTGGTGGTTAAATTGGCTTTGGAAGAGTGGAGGCACTCCCTTGAGGGAGCCAACTATCTGTTTGTGGTCTGAACAGACCACAAGAACCTGGCCTACATCTAGGGGTTGAAACACCTGAACGCCCGGCTGGCATGGTGGGCTCTCTTTTTCAGGCATTTTGATTTTATCATCTCCTATAGGCCAGGTTCCCACAACCTCAAGCTAAATTTGCATATTTTCCTGACCTTCCTAAATGCTACTCATATATAGGTACGGCTTACCTCCACATCGGTACTGTTTCACCTTTATATACCTTAATACCGCATTGACTGTCAGCTTTACCGAAAATGAACCACTTTATCCATTTCCCTTCCGGACCGGTTAATTGCAGGAAAAACTGTTTAACAAAGCATTTAAAAGGGTTGACCTGCTTTGTCTGAATTCCACCTCATTTAACTGGGATTTTTGCAGGTAAAGCCAGAAAAGGCTTATCTTGGTTAACTTGGCCACAGCCGTGTAGGTGTGAACGTAGCATAACAGGGTGACATGATGAGCATTTAATTTACTATGTTGCCACTTATGTTCTAAACTGTGAGCTGTTTGCTTTAAGATATGTGTGTAGTCATTATACCATGGAGCTAGCCTTTTTTCCCCTAATACACTTGACCCTACTAGGAGCAACATGTTCAAGCTGATCAGGCTCCATAGGTATTTGAAACATCCAGTCTGGTGGGTTCTTACTAAACTCAGCATAAATAGCAGATGTGATTGTCATGATACTGATAGAAGGACCTATGTGCAGGGAACTGACAGTAGGGAGCGTATATAACATACATGCCAAGTAGTGATGATGGCGGTGGCTCCCAGCTGACCCTACGCTATCTACGGAGCGTGAAGAAAAACAACAAATTGCACCTCATGACAGTGATAGTGTGCTTGTTGTGATAATGAGGCAGTAGACAAATTTGATTAGTTACAAAAGCTCAAAAGCTAAAAGATCAGAGGTCAGATAGCTTTGCAGGAGAACACTAAGTTTATCTATTTCAATACCAAATGTTAATATTAGATCTAAAGTATGATTACAGCGGTGGGTCGGTCCCATAATATTCTGAGTGATACCCATGGATCCTAGAATGGACTCAAAAGCAGTTTCGAGTGGGTCTAACTCATTGTCAAAGTGAGTAATAAAATTACCCACAATTAGAGCCTTAACTGTTGAAAGAATTAAGCAGGAAAGAAAGTTAGCAAATTCCTGAAGAAATTCTGAATAAGGACCCGGAGGCCGATAATAGTGATAAGATGAAATATGTCTGGTTTTGATTTAGATGAAGATGGATCAGGCATATTTAATTTGTAGCACTTAAAACTTTGTCAAACATTGTGGCTATTCCTCCCTCATGACCATTAGGGCAAGGATTATAACCATAACTATATCCAGGAGGAGAGACTTCATTTAAAGCCAAATATTCCTCCGGTCTAATTCATGTTTCCATGAGATAGAGCGCATGTAAGTAATTATCAGTAATCATTTCATTTACAATCACTGCATTACCTGTAATTGATCTAATGTTAAGTAATCATAGTTTTAGTTTAAGGCTGTTATTATTTTTATGGAAGCTATCTGTGTTTATACTAATGAGATTATTAAAGCATACATTTTGAGTATGTTTGTGTTGGCTTCCAGTACACAGTTGTTTAAGCCTGACTGTCTGCTGCCTGGCCCTGGCTCTGGCTAGTCAGCTCCTAACTAACCCTGCCATAAAACTATGGGCAATGCCACAGGAGATGAGAGTAGCACCCTCCCAAGTGGGATCTTAAAAGGCCAGGTTTTCCCTCAAAGGGTTTCCAATGATCTATGAAGCCCACATTGTTTTCAGAGCACCACTTGGACAGCCAGCAGTTCAACAACCATAACCTGCTGTAGGCTTGGTCACCATGATGCATCGGGATGGGGCCAGAGCACACCATTGCATCAGACATCGCCTTTGCAAATCTAAACACCTAGAAGAGATTGGATTTAGTAACCTCAGACTGGTGAACAGATATATCATTGCCCCTACATTGAACGACTATCCTAGAGAATCTAATGCTATGGAGCTCTCCAAGTCTCATAAAATGTCTGGCACTCTGGCTCCAGGATACAAGTAACCCTAGCTGCTGGTGTCCCTAAAGGGTTGGCTAAGTTCACGTCTCAGAAGAGAGTCATCTATGACCAGAACTCTGTGCAGGCTGCTCAGTAGGTGCATGAATGAGGAGGGAAGAACTGTTTGACATGTGAACAGGTAAAGATTGGTGCTCCCATGGGCTAGCTTTAGGCCTATGTCACCGAACTGTCACCCAGTTGTGAGGATACTTTCAGAGCAGGAGCACTATCTACACCTGTGGCATCCAGCTCTGCTAAGCTAGGGGAAAAGCTAGCCTTCTGGATGAATAGCTAAACATGCTACACTCGGCACAGGTAACAAGCACAGCAGACGCCAATTAAAAGGCACTTAGCTTTGGGTGGTGTTAGTTCCTGATGAAGATGATTCAGCCAATGGTAGAGTACACTCCTCTAAGGCTGTAGCCAAAAAAACAAATAAGAGCAGTTCTCTTTTAAACTCTACACTAATTAACTTAAAAATATGCATATGCAAACCTTTTTGAATATATAATTTTTTGTTTAATATACCTATTATACATCACAAAATTATCCCAGGGACAGGGGAAATCCTCTAGTGTCTAATTAATAAAAGCAGTGTAAAGTTGTATGCTGTATGTTTTTTGGTGCTCCTAAACAGCGTGAAGTGTGAAAGTAGAGCCTCCTGGGTTCTTTTTGTTCTTTCAGGGTGAGATGCACTTTGTTGTGACACATTCCTTCTGCTACCATCATTAGCAATTTTGTTGGTTCAGGCCAGGAGGAACAGCTTTTGTTGCTCTCCCTCATGAATGAGTCTTAGGTGCTCAGTATTATGGTGCTTGTTTGTGGTTTATCCTTTCTTGGATCACTGTCAATAGGCATTCATCACTGCTAACCATGAACACTTCCTTGCTGTTAACAATGCTTGGCCCAGTCATTTGGCAATAATTACTGGCCCCTTGTCAAATACATAGGGCTATACCCTTACCTATTTCTCCCAATTCAACATATGGACTACATATGTCCTCCCTGTGTATGTGTGGGTTTAATCTTGGTACTCCTGTTTCCTCCACCAAAGACATTCATTAGGTTAGTTGGTTGTTCTCAATTGCCCCAGACTGACTAGCAATGTTATAACATTGCTCCTGTCAAGAATAACCATTGATGCTGATGTGACATTGGATAAATAAACAATCAAACAAACAATCAAACAAACTATCAAACACTGCTGTTTTGCTATAAAAGAGATATACACTGCTATCCCAAAACATTACAACCATCACAGATGTATTTCCAATCGTCACTGATAAACTATGGTATAGTGGGAAGTGAACAATCACTTACCACTATACATGTATACTTTATCAGTGACGATAAAGTACTTTTGCATTGTCTTTTTGAAAAAATGCATGGCGATCCTTGGAAATGTTGTCTTTAAGGCAGGTTGTTGTGCTAAAATCTCAATGCACTTTTCTGCATCAGTGCTGCAATCTCAAAATTGCAAATGACAGTTGTCAATGGGACTTACACATCTTCAAACAGTGACAGACCATGGCTTTTGGACTTTTTGCCTTTGCTCTGTAGAACACTGCATCGATTACTGATTTGTCTGGAAACAATGTTTTCATTGTTCTATCCCAGATACCAGGGATAAGATAAAATAAAGCTTAGTTTTTTTTTTTTTTGTTTTTTTTTTTTTTTTTTTTTTTTTTTTAAAGTAGCATTGTTTTAAGTAGCATTGTGCAACTCTATATTATAATGCTTGGAGGTTTTCCAAAGCAATCCCTTAAAAGAAAAGTGTTATGTTTGGAGAAAGAAAAACACTGCATTCCATCATAAGAACCTTATTCGATCTGTGAAACATGGTGGTGGTAGTATTATGGTTTTGGACTGTTTTGCTGAATCTGACCTAGGATTGCTTGCCATCATTGATGGAACAATGTATTTTCAATTATATCAGGGAATTTTAAAGGAAACTGGTAGGACATCTGTCTATTAACTGCTTCTCAAGAGAAGATGGTTCATGCAGCAAGACAACGACCCTAAGCACACAAGTTGTTCTACCAGAAGAATGGTTAACACTATTCTTCTAAAATCCCCAAAAAATATCGTAGTGGAAAATCCCCCAGACCCCTGCTGTGTGTGATTAATCGCCTATTGACGTGCAAATGAATTTGTGATGTG
>JAVSBU010362259.1:0-25112 GCA_033118015.1 Loricariichthys derbyi
TAATTTTCCGGACCTTCCTAAATGCTTAACCGCGATTTTTGCAGGTAAAACCGAAAAAGGCTCATCTCGGTTAACACAGGCGCAACCGTGTATGTGTGAACGGGGCTTACTTTGGGCACTTTAAATAATCAGAGGAATTAATGTTGTTATGGTCTGTAGAGGGAGGAATATACAAATTCCTTATCTTTCTTTGAGGGACATTGTTTTTAAACATTTCAATAATTTTCTCACATTTTCTTTTCCATCTCCTGCTCTTCAAAGTTTCAGCCTTTCTTGGATGCTGTTTTTTTTACCAAATCATGATCATAAACACCTGTTTGAAATCACATAATTATATAGTTTTTAATCTTATTACTAGCCCTAAATTGCCACCGTCCCAACTTTTTTGTAACGTGTTGCAGGCATCAAATTTTAAGTGTGAATATTTGTTAAAAAAAAACAGTTTATCCGTTTGAACATGACACATTGGCTGTGTAATGTATTAAATTGAAAACGGGTTGAAACAGATCATTTGTATTCTATTTATATTTGTTTGATACAAAGTCCCAGCTTCACTGGAATTGGGGTTGTAGGTGGACCATATCTTCGTAAGTTTGCACTTGTGCCATACTCCTTCCATTTTCAGATTGAACAGTGCACAGTGAGATGTTCAGAGCTTGGTATATTTTTCATAACCTAGCCTTACTTTACTCTTCTTCACAACTTTATGCTTGAGCTGTCTGTATTGTTTAGTGATCAAACAGCATCATGAAAACCAATGTTTTCTAACAAAACTGAGACCTTCATAGAACAGCCGTAGTTATACTGAGAATAAGTTACATGCAGATGGAGTCTGTTTACTAATTAGGTGACTTCTGAAGGCAATTGGTCACACTAGAATTTCTATAGGAGTATCAGAATACAGATGCATGCCACACCTTCACGTCACACGTACTTGCTACTTTGTGTTGGTCTGTCACATAAAATCCCAATGAAATACATTTAAGTTTGTGGGTGTAATGTGAAAGAATGGGGGGAAAAGTTCGAGGGGTATGAATACTTTTGAATGGTACTGTAGCAAATAATGCACAAGGGTTGATATTGCCAGACTTTTTTTTTCTCTCTCTACTATTTGGTACTGTACTGAACTTTTATGCTGTGAAAACACTATATCCTGTAATAAGTCAAGCAAAAAAGTGTTGAACTCTGAAGCCTGTGCTTTCAACAGAAGTTGCCACTTTAAATGACGGCATTTTTTGAAAATAATTTGGGTTAGTCTTGCAGCAGGCGCTCTTATCCAGAGTAACTTGCAACTGAAACAATCTAAAGAGGCACAATCCAAGCAATTGTGGGTTAATAGCTTTGCTTAAGGACCCAAAAAGTGGCAGTTTGGCAGAGCTGCTCCATAGTCCAGTACCTTAACTGCTCAGCCACCACAATCCCTAACGAAATGATTAGATTTGATCACACGGTTGTGATCAGCCAGCTCTGAGTCAATGCGCCTTTATTATTTAGAAATGTGACCAATAATTTGCGACCACATATGTAGATCGATTCCTCTTCTCTGAATTGGTTCTAAAGCAAGCTTTCTCCTCTCCCTTGCTGACAGTGGCCTGTTTTTATGAGCAAATCCCCTGTAAGATGGAGTCCTGTGGTTGTGGTGGTTTTTTTTTTCTTCCTTAAACACAAGCACATTTCAAAACGTCTTTTTGGGCTTTTATTGGTCATATAGAAACCACATCACTGCTGTTTGCATATGTTGAATGTTAAATGTGTGAGGGCTTACATTAAATTATAACAGGCAATGAAATCTGTCTTAACACCAGATGTAATGGATGTGAACTAGAGTTAAAGTACAGATATCTAAGGTAAAATATTATTGCAGTAAAAGTATAAGTCCTCCCTCTATACCGGCGCTTGAGTAAAAGTACAAGGATTTGCCTTCAAATGTTCTTGAGTATTGAAAGTAAAAGTACCATGGTTTATTATGGCTCTAATGTTCTTGATCAATTAATTTTAGGGGAAAAGACTAGTCTGTAGTCTGAGATTCTAGTTTCTTAACAGAATATCATTAACTCCAACACGTTAAAACAAGTTAGTGTGTGTTAAACGACAGATTTCCCATAATGTTGTGGAGTAAAAAGATATTCTGATGCTGAAATGTAGTGGGGCAAAAAAAAAAAAAAAAAATGGAAAAACTTCAGTAAAGTACCGATACACAAACTCTTAGTATATACTTATCTTTGTCGTTTCTGTCCAGTTCCCATTATGCTTCATCCTGCCACGCCACCACCTACATGTCTTTAAATGTTGGTCTATATTTAACAGCTATTAACTGACGATAAATAGAATATGAAGTTTGCAGATGATATTGTCATTTGTGGTGAGAATAGGTGGAAGATAATTGAGCCATAGCAAGACAGAGTAGATGTGTGTGAATGAGAGGGAGACCGGTTTAACAGACTTTGCTCTTAGTGAGTACAGTTTGGGAACTGAAAAAACAACTCTGCAACATAGTTATGCACAAATACATATTACAACATGAAGACCATGACTTAACAGGGTAAGGGTGAGGGGGTGAAGACAACCCAACACGGCATGCAACTATACAGATTGGTTCAGCAGCCATCATTCACTGGCGCTAATCACTGGACTGTCTTACCATACCGGGGGACAAAAAGCGACGAAGATGTGGGTTGGGACCTGAGACGCTTCGTCTGACATCCCAGTCAGTTGCCTTGGTCCAAATGATGTCATGGCGATAACGCAGCAAATTGCCATGGAGACGGCCTTGATCGGGTGACAGAGTCAGCAATCAGCAGGTGTCTGGGGAATGAGGGTGGGGACATAAGCGCGTGTCTCTGCGGTGAACTCACTGGAGGAGTTATCCCAGCAGTGGCCATGCTGATATGGGGAGCCAAAAGTAGATAAAACCAGAATCTATGGCGGCAGTCATGCTCATTTAATCACGGCGAATTGTGCAGTATGGTCTCCAAAATGATCCAATTACCACTGCAAAGCAGCCAGCTTCTATAAGATGTTCCCAATATCATGGCTCAAAGTCACAGTCTGACTGCTGACAGCTGTGCCCACCACATAAATCATGTTGGGCAGCTTTAAGGGGACTTGGACAGCTGCCCCCATTCCTTGAATTTCCCGATACAACAGGGCATTGCCTAATCCAATCAGCAAAACACCTGTAATTATGGTTCCGAGTAGGTAGACATCCTCAATGTCCTCCACGGAAAGAGATGCCAGACACAACCAGGTGCTAGAAATGCAGTTGCCAGGAAAAAGACTAAGAGGAAGGCCAAAGAGGAGATGTATGGATGCAGTTAGAGAGGACATGGAAGTAGTTGGAGTCAGATTGAGGAAGATGACTCACTGTGGCAACCCCTGAAAAGGGAAAAGCCAGATGATAAACTGATGTTAAATCTAGTATCAAGAGGTATCAAGATATTTAGAACATCTAATATATATGGTTCAAATAGTGGGTCATGAGATTAACTACTCCATATGTATTAAGGGGAATTCAGATAACAGGAGTTTGAGGAGCGAGTATTACAAGTACTGTAAGATTAAAACTATGGGAGCAAACAGCTAAAACAATGAAGGCAGTTGTAATGTACAGGTTCTCCCTAATTTGATGAGGATACAGTCCAAAAGTTAGATTTGTCGTGAATAGAGTTTAATACGCAGTCCAAGCAATCGTGGGTTAAGGGACTTGCTCAAGGACCCAGAAGTGGGACCGTGTGATCTACATTCCAGTACTTTAACTACCACAGTCCACACCACCAGGGTTTTAACATTGGACTCTTTACCTGCTCAAGGTTTAGTGCCATTATGGGACCCTGTGGTGGACTGGTACCAGTCACCCCATGACCCTGACCAGGATGAGCGGCTTCAAAATGGACTAGTTTTCACTCTTGAGGAGAACAGTTATAGCCCATTGTATTTTAGTTAATGTTTCATGATTATCAAATTGAGTCGAGTATTTAAATTTGGAAGAAACGTTTTAATATCTTCCTACTTCCAATTGCCGAGCTGCTGATTGAACAGAGCTAGCAGGTCATTGGACATGCGAGTCGCGATGTTACTGCGGATTCGCAGCGTTTATCAGACGTTTCAGAGTAACGAGCTTCTTCAGTCAGCATCAATAAACTCAGGCTGAGGAACCTGATGAGGCTGAACGGGTCGATTTTATTACAAACCACACATGCGTACACACTTGATGTGACTTTATTTTATTGGACTGAACACAATCTGTCACACTGAAGGAAAGAGCTCTATTGTTTGTGTTTTTTAGTTATTTCACATGCTGCAGAGATCTGATTAGTGTCGTAAAAGTCCACAAATTTCACAGTATGATGGAGCACAAGATTTGGGGGGAGGCAAGTCAACACCACGATAACACAAACCATTCCTAAATAATTTTTTATAAAATGTGGCATATGATCCTGGAATGAGGTTACTGCCAGTAGAGAATAATGTTGCCATTGAAAGGGGTACAATATATGTAAACTTAGTCCACCGCTAGTATCTAATAAAAGCTAAGTGGATGAGAAACAGCAGGAGTTTTGAAACATCTCAGTATCATTGGTGGACCTAAAATAGTCCACCTACCAAAAAATGTCTAGCCACAACATCTGAGCACTGATGGATTAGAGTATGACTAATACAAACTTTGCAACAATAGAAGAGCTCCTGTCTCTGATTTTTCATCTACAAGGTGGAAGATGAGGTGAATTTCTCTTATAAAGTGAACTGTGAGGGACCAGTGTTTTAAAAACTCCAGCAGCACTGCTATTTCAACTGATTGTACCAGCACAACACGCACTAACACACCAGCACCTGATCTGTGCTGGTCCTGTGGGGGTTGGGGGTCCAGACCATTGGAGAACTAACAAAGGATGTAGAGAAACAGAACTACAGACTAATCGTAGGATTACAATGTGGAGCTTAAGAATGTAGAATGCTTTTTCAACGTACTGTGAATCCAACCTGATGAGGGAAATGTGGTGTGTACTGATTATCAGACCCTTCCATTTGCCCATTACGCAGAGCTCCATGATGTTCCCTGATGCCAAGGCCTGTGCCATTGTGCGCTGACCTTTGATAGGAAGAATTCTGACTGGCAGCGCTGCCATATGAGGCTCCTGAGGTACGGTCGTGTACTCTGACTCAAAGGTGCTCAGTAAATTCTCTGCTTAATTTGTGTCTGTACGTTCTGAGCAATTAGTTTCTACTCTGTCACGGCTCCTCCTGCCTTTTCCTCTTTGCAGTTGTCCGTGTTTAACTTGCACGCCATTGACTTTTACGTCCGTTTCCCTTTAAGCTAAGTGGGTTTCTTCTAATGACCTGTCATTCAGGAACCCACTATTTGGATTAATTCTATTAGTTATCGTATGTAGGCGAGATATTGCTTTGATGTGAGATTTTTAAGGTGAAATAAGGATAAGAGGTGCACATCAGCAATAGCTCCTGGCACCACCACCCAGCCAGGTCAACAGCAACCTGCAATGGTCCGTCTAGGCTTGCCTGCGCCCTGTGGCGTTCTGGACACCCGATATAAATTTCATATACAATGATTAAGATGTATTGTCTCAGTGAGTTAGCTGCGTCATGTCTCATCATTTTAAAAAATAAAGTGGTTATTAAGATAGATTTCGGTTTCTTGCGAGGATTTCCAGCTCGAACGCCCAACGCGTCCCTGTTGAATAATGGATACTTCAGTAATAGGAATTGATTGCGAAGAAGGGGGATCATTATTTTATAGAGGAGTGCTCTTGGGCTTTTGTCTCTCTGTTTTTGCTGGAAAAGGAGAAATGTCAAAATTACGCCGGACAATTTCTCTTGCTTTTCACCCCCCTGCTCACATAATTGGTTTTGGAGCAGTTTAGCGGAAGCTCTGGGTGCGTGAGGAGGGGGTGTATTTGGGAGGTGTTTTTTGTTCTCGTTTCTTGCCTCCCTGCTGTTCATGGGCATCACTCAAATCTGTGTATTTACAGCACGAAAGGCTAGAAGCAGTACATCTTTTATTGCATATGTCTCACTTGTAATTAGTGACGCATTATCGGTTAAAAAATTCGTAACCAGAGCCACTCTCACGAGCAGTGAACACAGATCGTTTGTCTAATGTTTCTGGAGATGATGAAACTTCCACATGGCCACCCCTTTTTTTGCTGTTAATCTGCTACTGAGTAAACTGAACACGTCTGCATTGCAGGAAAGTGAAGGATGCAAAAGACGGTGTGCGACGTGTGTCGTTTACGATAATGTCTTAATTGTTGTATTAATGTGCGAGCTATCATTATCACTCACTTTGCAAAAAACAGTCAAAAACGCCTTAAGCGTCACTGTGTCAGAAGGTCCATGGTTCACATCTGCTTGGATTCTAAGACCGTATCAGTTGTAATTCTGCTAAATGCCGTAAATGTAGACTACTGTGCATGTGCAAACTAAGCTAGCATTCTAGCTATAAAAAAGACTGTGGTAGCCTAGTGGTTAAGGACCATGGACCAGAAGGTTTAGGGTTCAAATCTCATCTCTGCCAAGCTGCCACTGTTGGGTCCTTGAGCAAGACAAACTGAGCCAGGAGACAAAATACAGACACAACCAGCCCCGAAGTCTGGATTTTTAGATTTACTTGCTAGACCTGTCAGAAATTGGTTGCGGGTAAAGTTCACATCAAGCTTAACTCAGCAAAGGTATCAGCACAAAAACACACTCAGCAAACTTTAGCTGAATCACTCTGCAATAAAAGTGTCGTACAATAAGAAAAGCAACATGATGGAAAGACCTAAATGCTGCCGACGATCATTTCGAAAGACATGGTGCCAATTTAGGTGGTTGAGAGAAATGGGTTCGAACCACTTTTGAATTCTTTAGCTCCAATTATCGTAATTAGCGTTATTGTCAAAGTTCCAGAAAATATATTGAATAATATTTCACACCACGACCGACAGTCTTTTTACATTTTCTGCTTTTATTAACTTTTACTGGTCACGTCTGTTGCCTCCAGTTCCAGCCTTCAGGAAATGGCTTCCTTATGTCTCTGAATTGCTGATGATCCCAATCACCAGTATATCGATTCCTCTTTCCTGTCCAACATTTCCTTAATCATATCTTTTGGTATTTAAAGGTTTTCTTTTAAATCAAGAGTTTAATCTGTTTTGTTTTGTATGCCATTTGTTCTGACCCAGCCTGATGTGAAACATGTGCATCTATGATTACTTAATGATTGTACATTAGAACTAAAGTCATTTAAACCAACAGTTTAGCCATACCTTTACACCCCTTTTTACGATGACCCTGCTTACTATATTCAACTTTCTATATTTTTTACTTTACGATACAAATGCGGTAGTACTGGGTGAAATGACCTTAACCTATAAGAACACAGACCCAATTCACCTTAAAGGAAAATTATGGTATTGGCGACCTTTTTCTAAACGAGGTCACATGACCACAAATTCACAAGTGGTCATGTGACTTTATCCAGGATGTTCTGAATATGCCACTAAGGGACATTGAGTTAAAATGAAGGGTGTTTGTGACATGTCGCTGTGGGCTCTTATGGGTTAAAGTAAAATCAGCTCCTCACAGGTTCACCATAGGGTGTCAATAACCCTTAAACATGTCTCTGCAGCAACGTGTTTTTATTGTTGCACAATATATTTTTTTGTTCTTAATCCTGCATGAAGCACTTGTGTTGATTTGTTTATTCTTTACAAAATAATAATAAAAGCTGCCTTTATTTGATAAACCCTAGAGTTTTGTTTATTTGATGAGGATGTAATGTTCATTTTATGTAGAAGAATGATATTTGTTATTTATCCTGGCTAATGCTCTTTATGGTTTGAGGTTTGTTTGACACGCACATTATACGGTGTTAGTATAATAATGAAAGGTGAACATTGATTTATTTGGACCATTTTTATTTGTAAATCATATCAAGTTTTATATAGTAGGTACAGACTTCCATTATAGGTATTCTTGGCAGTTTTTCTGAGGCCTTGAAATTTCTTTATATCAATAGCGAAATTATATCGTATTGACCGAAATGAAAAAAATATCACAATATAAATTTTGGCCATATCGTCCAGCACAAGTTCGGTGCTATTACCAATGGTCGCTGAAACCTCTTCAATAGTGCTTACATCTGATGACTTCTTGTTCGGTGTTACCTCCTCTAAAGCCAAAATATGTCCATATGACACACATTGCGTTTTTTTTTTTTTTTTTTTTTTTTTTTTTTTTTAATTAACAAACACCTCTGAGTTCTCCGTTGCTGACCGAAAGGGGCAGAGTTACATGAGTAGGCTCGTTTTTTATGGTAGGATGTTTATAAGGGGTAGTACATAAATGTGCACAGTGGGAAAAGTATTAACGGAATTTAAAAAACGTATTAACAGAGTTTAAATAAAATGTAAAGAGGTTCTAAATGTCAGTTTCAATTAATTTTTGATTAATCGTCCAGTCCTAGAATGCAGTAAAAACATAAACATTCAGAACATGAATTGTACTCTAAGTTAAATTTTTCTGGGAAGTGGAATGCAGCGATGATACTCTCCTGAACTCTGAGTAACTCGGCAGCATGTGACTCAGTGAGCGCCTGGAAATCGTGTGAAATGGCTGTGGTTGCAACAAATTTGTTTTTCACTTTCAATGATATTCAATAAATTGCATATTATAACCCGAGATCAGAAAGTTGGGGCAGAATGGAAAATGCAAATAAAATAAAAAGCACCTTCACTTTTACTTAATTAAAGACCGTATGATAAATTGGTGTTTTTGGTCAACTTTATTCCATTTGTTATTAAACATCCAATTATTGCATTTCAGGCCTGCACCGCATTTCAGAAAATGTTATGTGATTTTAAACTGGCACTTACCATGATTTCGTACAAAAGCAGCATTCCTGGAGACTTTTGGCATTCCTAGTCCCTCTTGGCTGTGTTTCCCACTGGTTCTTCACTTTTATAAACCTTTTAGCTATGCTGCCCAGAGTCTCATGCTGCAGTTATTGGTACAAAATTATTATTTTAAGAATGAATTTATGTACTGAACTACAGCAATTTATAATTTCTGGATGGTTTTCATTTTTGTTTGTTTAAGGTATTTTTGTAAACCTACTGGTTATTACCTATATCTTTAAGCCCAAGGAGGATGGGCTCCTTTGAGTCTTGCTCCTTGCTCCTCCCAAGGTTTCCTCCTATTAATGTTTAGGGAGTTTTTCCTTGCCACTGTTGCTCAAATTGGGAATAACAAGTTGTAAAGCTGCTTTGAGATAATGCTCCATTGTAAAGAGGGCTATACAAATAAATTTGACGCCCACCGTGGCAAGAGCCATATTTGTTCGGTCTGCGTCTGGATGTCACGTTTTTCACGTCACATACCCTGTGACCTTAATGTGCTTCTATTGGAGCCACTCCTTTGTTGTCTTGGCTGTATTTTTTGGGTCCATGTCGTGCTAGAAGACCCAGCCACGGCGGAGGGAAGGAGGTTGTCACTCAGGATTTTATGGTACATGGCTCCATCCATTCTCCCATTGATGTGAAGTGATCCTGTGCCCATAGCAGAGAAACAACCCAAAAAAAAAAACAATGTTTCCACCTCCATGCTTGACAGTGGGGATGGTGTTCTTTGGGTCATAGTCAGAATTTCTCTTCCTCCAAACACGGCGAGTTGAATTTAATGCTAAAGAGCTCAATTTTTGTCTCATCTGACCACAGCACCTTCTTCCAATCACTCTCAGAATCATACAGGTATTCAATGGCAAACTTCAGACTGGCCTCCACATGTGCCTTCTTGAGCAGGGGGACCTTGTGGGCACTGCAGGATTTTAATCCATTACATTGTAATGTGTTAACCAATGGTTTTCTTGGTGATTGTGGTCCCAGCTGCCTTAAGATCATTAACATGTTCCCCCTGTGTAATTGTAGGCTGATATTTTTCACCTTCCTCATGATGGATACCCCACAAGGTGAGATTTTGCATGGAGTCCCAGATCGAGGTCGATTGACAGTCATATTGTGTTTCTTCCATTTTCTTACAATGGCACCAACAGTCATCTTCTCACCCAGCGTCTTACTTATGGTTTTGTAGTCCATTCCAGCCTTGTGCAGATCTATGATTTTGTCCCTGACATCCTTAGAAAGCTCTTTGGTCTTGCCTATGTTGGAGAGGTTAGAGTCTGACTGAGTCTTTGGACAGGTGACAATTTAAGACAGTTGTCTTCAATGCAGGTAACTAGTTGATTAGGAGCGTCGAACTGGTCTGTAGGAGCCAGAACTCTTGATATTTAGTAGGGGATCAATTACTTATTTCTCTCTGCAAAATGCAATTAAATTTATATTTTATACGATGTGATTTTCTGGATTTTCTTTTTTATTTATCTCACTGTTAAAATAAACCTACCCTTAATTATAGACTGTTCATATCTTTGTCAGTGGGCAAACTTGCAAAATCAGCAAGGGATCAAATATTTATTTCCTCCACTGTACGTCCTCCCATATACTTTAGAGCACCTTCTTATTTAGTTTGAGGTCTGAAAACCTTTTTCACCTCTGTCATTTTCCCCTCATCTTCTGCATTTATCACGTCAGGTAAAAGTCACATGACTTCCAATTTGTGCTTTCGTTCTGCTTTTGTCTCTCTGGTCGTATGAGGTCATAGATGTATCTGATCTATAACCTCATATAAAAGTGGCTCAGGTCAGAATAAAAACAGCGCATGCACACACAGCGATAAAAATTAAATATGGATCATGTTTAGGCAGAAAATCAGATTTTTTTTCCCCTTTTGTGCAGTATTGTTATCAAGTCATTTTTCTTATGTCAGGATTTGTTTTTGGCGATCAATTCCCACAATTTGAGATAATGACACCGTTCCAGTGCTAGCTCGTACGGTGTGGTCGGGAATAGAGCTTTATGACCAGGGGCCACACAGGGGCCCTTTAAAATTTGATAATTTGCCCATAGGAAATGAATGGGGTTAATGTTAAGGAATGGGGGAAAATGACATTTTAAGCTAGAGAGAAGAGATTGGGGGCCGGTCAGATATTGGGGGGCCCTGCAGAGGCCCCCATCTCTCCAGTGTTAATAAATGAGTAAAAAACATTACAGATAGAGGCATAAGATTTTGCAGGATGACTTTTCGATTCAGTTCAAATCGATTTGAGAATTTGATTTACTCGCATTTTCTTCAGTAAATGCACCCCTCTAGTTGTTACATCATTTCCCTACACTGATTATACAGAATATTGTTATAACCCTCTGATTTTTTTTTCAATAAATTTAAATAAGGTGGTGGCATTTGAAATGCTGTATAGATAGTAGCGTTCCACGTGTTTTCAGCGGCATCTCTCACACTTTAATTTACATTCATGGCTTTTAGCAGACGTTCTTGTCCAGAGTGACTTACAATTTATACAATCTTACATCTAAGTAATCGTGGGTTAAGTGTCTTGCTCAAGGACCCAACAGTGGCAGCTTGACAAAGGTGGGATTTATACCCTGGACCTTTTGGTCCATAGTCCAGCACCTTAACTACTAGGCTACTACAAAGTATAAAAAGACTACGTTACAATAGTAATGTCTGATCAATGTATATTTTGTTCTACAACCTGTGCAGTCCTTTACTCATTAAATTTACTCATACTTGTACTGTAAATACATTTATGTCACTGTTGTCGGTACAAGCTCTGGCATCTCTTAAAAAGTAAGCAGTGACTTATCTATAACAATACAGTACATAAACCATCTGTGTCCTGGCTCACTTCCACAGTGAAGACGGTACAGGGATATTCAGAATGTGTGGATCGTGGTTTGCATTAAATTTTAATCATGCACCACTTGAAATTAGCATAAAAATCCGATGGAAAAGCCATTGTTGAATATAGATTCTCTCTTTGTCCTTTCATAAATGGCTGGCTCCTGAAGTTGTGAACTTACAGATGATCCTGAGCTGATAGAGGGAATCTGTGTGTATGTAAGAGAGAGAGAGGCCATAAACTGTGAATACAGAACAGCCGGCACAATTCATCATGCCTCCTGCCGATGTAATCTCGCTTCTGAGCGTCCGCTAGCTTTGTGCAGCAAGATCAGTCGTCAGCGTGTTCTCGTACCCTTGTAGGACGTGAAGGCTAATCTTTGCCATCCTGTCTGCGCATCATGAATAAATAGCTAAATTAAATAAGTCCTGTAAACATCACACTGGTTTTCATAGATGTAGAGATGAGTTCTTAGCGTAGTACTCCATAACGCTGAGCTGACTTGTGGGAGGATACAGGAGATTATCGTCTTATGAGGCGGATTGGATTCTCAGTTCTCCATAAACTGGCTTAGTCGATTATGAGCTGATCTCGGATCTGAGGCTGTACACCACTCAGGAAAAAGACAAACTGGTACTAAATTTGTTGCGCATTCAAGATGAAAGCTTTGTTCAAACAAGTGTGCGACGGTGTGACGATACTGATCACGATTTAATTTGATTCATG
Organism: Loricariichthys derbyi; assembly: GCA_033118015.1. Classification (NCBI taxonomy): domain Eukaryota; kingdom Metazoa; phylum Chordata; class Actinopteri; order Siluriformes; family Loricariidae; genus Loricariichthys; species Loricariichthys derbyi. The sequence continues at coordinate 12,479 of JAVSBU010362259.1, forward strand.
ATACTTTGAGTTCATGGTTTGAATTTCTCAATTATTGATTTTAGGTTTGTTAAATTCCTTTTTTTAATTTTTGAAGTGGAGTCAGTGAAAAACAGTGCACGTTGACTTGTGGAAATTTTTAGACAAAATACTTTAGTCCTGTGCAATTAAAATTGACTAGAAACAGAGGTTTAAATTTGCTAACAAAATGCTCTATTGTAGCTTCACCACATCTTAAATAACCTATGAACCTAAGAATATCAGTTCTTGTTATTAATATTATAATGTAAATTATATATTATATAATTAATATAATTATAATAGAAATTATAAATATTTCCTCATGAGACCCAAGAAAACTAAAGTTTGATCATTTCAGTAATTTTGAAATAAAATGCGTCTGTGCGATTGAAAAAAAAATCCTTGACTTTTTTTTTTCTTCCAAAAACACTTTATAGCCAATGTACTTTATAAGGGACAACGGGACATGGTATAGTAATTTTCAATATTAATTCCAAAAATTTTACATAAAAATAGATGAAGTTCCAACGTCCACTACAGAGGACATTAAATATGTATTCCTTTAATTGGTTAAACATAAGTGCATTGTTAATCTGCTTTGAAAATTAGCTAAAAATATTTTTTTAATACATAAAACGTGTAAATTATAGGCTTTAGAAAAATCATTAATACAAAACGTTCTAAAACTTAATTCTCTTGCGTCCGTAAAACATGGTTGCTGAGAGTGCAGTCATTTTGAAAAAGATCTCCGGTTGCAAATGGCTACAAAAATAAATCAAGTTGCAAATTGCACTTTAATTTATAATTATAACATATGCACTCTAGATCTATCTAATTTAAAATAACTTTTTTATATCATTTTGTGATGTTGCTAAATGTTACTCTTAGGAGGTCGACCGTCACACGGTTTGTAATCAGGGCTGATGAGTGACACCTGTTTCTAGGGCTATATAAGCCACCTCACAGCAGTGCCCCTTGTTTACCTCCTTAACAGGCACTGTGATTTACGCTGTAAGACCGCTAGCCGCTAAGCTAGTCAAGTTTTTTCTGTTGCTAGGCTCCTTGCTATTCCGTTGCTAGGCTATCCACGCTAATCATGCTATTTAGCTGCTAGGTTATCCATGCTACTCGTGCTATCTTGCCACTAAGTTATCCCCTCTAGCCGTTGCCATTTTTTTCCCCATTGCAGTTATCACCACCTACTTGACTGTTTCCTCTCTGCCAGCACTGCGGTTTGAGACCCCAGGGTAAGCTGGTGTTACTTATCCTTTGTAGAGGATTAGTAGTAAGGATCATCCCCGAAGAAACAGGTCTTCAGCAAGGTCAGCACTCGTGCAAAGGAGTCATTTTGTTAGTGTTGAACTGTGGGTATTTTTTTAAAGAAATGTGCTGTTTAAAAATCTAAAAATTGGAATGGTGAAGGGGGAAAAACTCCATAAAAACAAACAAAAATGGGCAGGGGGTTGGAGTTTGAGAGGAAAAAAAGATTTTTAGGGCACTACAGGACTTGACTAGTTGATGCTTTGTCAGAACAAGCTTTTTTTTTTTTTTTTTTTTTGCACTACAAACGGACATCCTCAAATGTCAGCCACACTGCAATCCAGTTAATGATTATGCTATATGTTTTGGAAACTTATATCTGCATAGCCTACCGAAAGCACAAATTAGAGAACTAAAGCAAGGTATTAGTTATAGAAACAGCTAAATTAATGCATTTATTTAAAAAAGAAAAAACTTTGTTCTTAATTCCTCATTCATAGTAGAGTAACGTACACTAGTGTTAAATTACTTAATGTATTTAGAGTTTTACTGGCATGCAGAGGGGTACAGCTGTGCTCCATTAACTTGTGCCCCCAGTTTGACCAGTAGTCTAGAAACGCCCCTGGTTAGGGTTAAGGTTATTGGTAGGTGTTGCATTAAATGGCTAGATCAGTCATTGTGTGTGTGAATGCAAAAGAAAGCTTATTACGTACAAATCAATTTTTAATAAACTTGTTTTATCCAGCTCTATCACTTGTGCCAATAATTCTGATCTTGGCTGTTTACACTCCAACGATCGATGTAGTCTACAAATAAATGAGTGGAATTGGAGCACAGCTTAAATTAAGGCGTTGACCAAGGTTGAGTGCTCATGTAATCAACTGTAATGATTTTTTTTTCTAAAACTGCAAAATGTGGTGACAATTATTTTATGTTTATCCCGCAGCCCAGACGCTGCACCCAAACAAAAGGCGCTGTAATTAAGACGCTGCGTTCTGAAGTTCGACCTAGTTGTCCTGCCAGACTGAAAGCATTTTCTCTGAGCCTGACTCACTCCATATGACTAATATTAAGCAGAATGAAGGACAGGAAGCATGCAAGGTATTTAATGCCTGGCCGCCTGCACTTGAGTTTGAGTTTCTTCGGAGCGTTTTGGTTCTCTGGGGAATAAGGACAGATTTAGGACACAGCACTGGAAGCTTTATGAAGCTCTGACTCAATCTGGTGTTTTATTCCCCGCAGTGTGTGGTGTCAGACAGCACTTACACCATTTGTTTTGATAAGCAGTCGGTGCAATGGCACCTGCTCCTGACTAGACAGATTTATATTATTTATTTCTATATTAATATTTATGTATTTTCCCATATTTGCTGGGAGAGCTCAAAGGCCTGGCTGTTGAGTGTTTTCTGTCTTTGAAGATTAATGATGAGAAAACACCTCAGGACCTCTGTGGTAAGAAGCATTAAAAGCTCCCGACTTGTTATATGGCTGGCAAAATGAAATGAATTTGCGAGTTTGTTGAATTTAGTGAGGAATCGTCTTTAAACCGTTCAGCCTGAAATGTGGGTCACAGGATTAGGACAAGGTGTAGAAATGTATCAGATGTACATATACAGTACTGTGCAAATGTCTAAGGCCATCATGAGATTAGATTATACCATTATTTTAGACCATATATAATTATTATAACTGTTCTTTTTTTGTAGTACAACCAGAAGGCCACATATGGCATCTGCTAAATGCTATAAATGTAAATGAAGTTGCTTAATTTTGCATATTTAGGACTGTGGTAGCCTAGTTGTAAAGTTACTGGGTTATGGACCAGAAGGTCCAGGTGCAAATCTCACCTCTACCAAGCTGCCACTGTTGGGTCCCTGAGCAAGACCCTCAAGCCACAGTTGCTCGGATTGTATGACTGTGTCAAATGTAAGCTGCTCTGGATAAGGGTGTCTACTAAGTGCCGTAAATGTACTTTTTTTTTAAAGTATGAAAATTCACAATAATTATAGAAAATGTAATGTACAGTTACACCCCTGTGTAAGTGAAGCCATAACGCTTAAGATGATGGTATGATGGACCTGGTAGTTTTGTTTGATAGAAGCCAAAAATGGATAGTCGGATGAAATGGACTTGGTGAATGTGAGCCAGTTTATCGTTATAGGTTAGAGAGAATATACAGGTAGGGGGGACAAACAAAGGAGTACTACTTCCAATAAATAAGACAGGAACACACTTGATGCCACTTATAGCTTGGTACAAGTAGAGGAACTAATTTATGTGGAAAAGTCTCTAAACACATCAACCGAGTTAGAACAGTCTCTATTCTGAACCGAAGCGTAAGAGCTTAGCTCTTGCGTGAATGCCAGATTAACCCTTAAACTCTTAACTCCCACCTCTGCTCGGTGATTAGCTGTTGAAGATGTTGAAAGCAAAGCAATATGCTGCCAGTACAGCTGCTCCCCAATTTATGATGGGGATGCGTTCAGACAAATCAAATTTATCATGAATTGAGGAGTGTAATGTATAACGTATGTATTCTATCGAGGCATTCCTTACACATTTAGTACTGTACACGGGAAACTACATTTCCCAGAGCTCATCACTCCAGTCATGTGACAGTGTCCCAAATCAAGCATAGGGGAATATTAACAGTGAAACAAACCCTTAAACATGTGTAAAACACAGAACACACTTGGGCAAAATCATTAACATAAAGTATATTTTTAATAATGTATTATCTTGGTTAATTTATTGAATAATGTATTGAAAGTAAAAAACAAAACAATTATTGCACAACCGAGGCTTTTCCTCACTACATTTCCCAGCATTCATCTTTCCCTATGTTACGTACTGCAGACTTCCTTATCTGGAGAGTACTACATATTACTTTATTGCTTGCACGAAAAAATAAAAAATGCAGGGTACGGCTTCTGCTGAATGTGTATTTATGGTTATTATAGGATTCACATCGTAAAGTTGGGCCACCGTAAAACATAAATAAGCCTAAATGATTACATAAATAATCAGTTAAAACAGGAATCTGTAATTTTTCTTTTTTTCCTTCTTCTTTGGGCTTTTCCCTTTTCAGGGGTCTCCACAGCGAGTCGTTCTCCTCCATCTCACTCTGTCCTCAGCATCCTCTGTCCTCACACCAACTAATTCCGTATCCTCTCTAACTGCATCCATATATCTCCTCTTTGGTCTTCCTTTTTGTCTTTCCTACACTCTTGAATTTCCTCCTCTTTGTCTCCTGACCCGTTTCTGTCCTTGTTTGGCAACAGCACCAATTGCGGTCGTTGTTAATCTGGACCTTGACAGATCCGGTATGATGCCACTTGGATAATAAGTAATATATGGTAACTAGAGTTCAGTATTGTACTGAATACCATAATATTGTACATCTGGCAGCACTATAGTGTTTTTGCTGTTTTGAGTTAAATCCTGTGGGGACTATGGGGGACCAGAAGGTCCAGGATTCAAATCCCACCCCTTCCAAGCTGCCACTTCTGGGTCCTTGAGCAAGGCCCTTAACCCACAACTGGTTGGATTGTATAAATTGTAAGTCACTTTGAAAAATGGCGTCTGCTAAAGGTCGTAAATGTAAAGATCTCTGCCGTTAAAGCGAAAGGAGGTCGAACAGGATGGAATTAAATGGCTGCTACTGTTATGACTTTTAACCCATGATGGTGAGGGTTTGCTTATTGAGTCTCTACATTTTTTAAGGGTTGCTTAAAAATATTCCACTATCCAGTCTATAGGGTTGAGTCCGAATGACGTATTTTTCTAAATAGAGCATATTCAAATGCGCATGCGCGTGTATGTAAGTGTCTCTCGGACAAACGCTGCATAGTAACGCTGGCGTCTTAACTCGTCATTAAAACCGCTTAGAAATGGTCACAACAAAGCATTGCAGTCCTGCATTGTGCTGTAGCGATTCAAGATACTCTGACAAGCACTACATGAAGGGAGTAACATTTAAGAGGGTTTGAGCACACGGGGAAGACCAGAATTCACACACAAAAAAGTAAAGGACACGTATATATGCACCGAGGAACACTTCGACCTGATACCAGCTACATACTCCAGAACAGGTTGGTTTTTTTACTGTTAAGTCAGTAACCTTGCTAACAAACGTACTACACACTACTACACCTACTACACACTAAATACAACAGGGCTTCTACAGAGTCTTAAGTTTTAAAATCTTTGAAGTCATGACTTTAGAAATATCTTGGAGACTTTGAAAAGCCTTGAATTTATATATCTGGGTCTTAGAAGTTGCACATAGTGCACAGACTATGTATCGCAGTTTGTGTTACAACCACATACCCAGGTCTCCCCTGACCGCTAAACATCACATGTATCATTCAAAATTGAAGACCCAAATCTTCACAATACAGTTAGACAGTACGAACACATTTTATGTAAAAAGTATGGTTAATTGGGTATTAAGACGATAGTCGTGACGGGACCACTGCTGAGTCTGACACAAACAGCTAGTAGCTTTCCGACTCACCTACTCAATAAATCCGTCTTTCTACCGGTAACGGGGAAGCCTCGACATTCCAGCCACCTTTTAAGCTGAACTATGCTCTGGTCCGTGATCGTTTCATGCAGAAATGTCGCTCCTGGAATATCGTTTTCACAGAGAGTGATGAAAGGTTGAATACATGTAGCTGTACCAGTAGTCATGCTGAAGTGTTTGCACGAAAAATCCGGATCAGTCGTGACGTCATTCGGACTCAATGCTATTTGGTGCTAGATTTCTAATAGTAGGCAACTTGGCTTGAAAATTCATGATCATATTCAGTCTGAGTGTTAAATATGACGTTAGCACCAGCTCGCCTGCCGATCTGTATTTCCAGTTTAAAACGGGAAATGTCATTAAGGACTTAAATTACAGAATCAAAAGGATTAGTCCAGATGTAGTAGAGTTGAGAAGGAAGAGGAGGAGCGGTAGGAGAAGCTCTATCCTGGGTGATAATGGGCTCCAAAAGTAACAAGGGGGCTAAAAAGAAGAGCAGAAAATAAACTCAAATGTGCTTATTAGACATCATTGAGAAAATAATGCAGCAGAAAGATGAAAGAGTTGGATACTAATGGAGTGTGAAGGGAAGAGCGTGCTCACGTCTGAATTAGTGTAATTACTCACTTCTGATTTCACCATATGGTTGCTTTGATCCCCCCTCCCTCTCTCCGCTTTGTGATACAGGTATCTCACTTTTTGTTTAATTGGTAAAACTGGTTTCTCAGATTCCATAGAAACAATGGGTGATTTTAATTGGGTTATTTATGTAAAGCTGTATAGCAGCTGTTATTGCACCCTCCTGATTTATAACATAGCCCTTATTATAATGTTTTAAGAAATAGCCAGGCTTGAGTATAGACTCCATTTTACCGAAACTTCCTGAGAGTAATTTACAAGCCTACAAACTGTGATCAAAATCAATTTATTCGCTGGTATTTTCGATGTAAATGTGTTTTGGACCTGCTTCACACCCAATTACACACAGAGACACATCAGTGCGTTAGCAGACAGGTGATGTTCAGACCAGTCAACACAGCACTGTAGATCTGAACAAGACATGGTATGTACACTATACGGACAGAAGTATTAGGACACACTAATGTATTCAGGTATTTCATTTAGTCCTATTGCCCCAAGTGTAGAAAATCAATCAGTGCAATCAAACCATGTAATCTTCCTTCCAAACATTTGTGAACGAATGGATCATTCTAAAGAGCAACAATTCAGGTGAAATTTCTTCTAGGACCTCTAGAATTATCAGTTAATTTGCAAGTGAAATTAGTCAGATGTTTTCAATCAGTGGGATGATAAACAGGTGTGCGGGGGCACCTTATTTTACTTAAAGAACAGGATCTATTAGGAGCCCTACCACTTCATGCTGGGACACTAGGGGGGGTCGTGAACCAGCTGTGCTTTCAGTGCCTAATAGATGCTATGGCACCTCGCTGCGGATCAGAGTTGATACAGGTTAAACAGCAACACCTGATTCAGGCCCTATTTATAGTTTGGCTGGAGCGGTGTTCATTGCTGCACCATCACCGGATGTCTATGTGCCCGGTAGAGCATTGCTGCACAGCAACTGGACACCAGTGCCCGCAGTCGGCCTACTCTGCCCTGCACTGTGGCATACGGACTGATCGCCTTCCCTCTGGCAAAGGGGACACGTCTTTGTGGCACATTGAGATTTTAGAGCAACATAAGCATTCAAGATGAGATCTTTAACAGAAACCTCCATGGCTTTTTAAACAAGACAATGCAAAACAAACCAAATCAACAAAAGTTATGACTGAAATATGCAAATTCCTTCAATCTTTCTTTGAGGAACATTGTTTTTATACATTCGATAATTTTCTCACACATTTACTTTTCCATTTCCATCTCCTGCTCTTCAGTCTCAGCCTTTTTGGATGCTGGTTTTGTACCAAATCATGATCATAATCACCCGTTTGAAATCACGTCATTATAGTTTTTAATCTTATTACTAGCCCTGAATTCACGGTCTCAACTTTTTTTGGAATGTGTTGTAGGCATCAAATTAAAAATGAGTGAATATCTGTAAGAAAACAGAACATTACATATCTTGTCTTTGTAGCGTATTCAATTGAATTTGGAAAGGATTTGCAAATCATCATATTCTGTTTTTAATTTGTTTTACACAACTTCTCAACTTGATTGGAATTGGGGTTGTAGCTTGAATGTTAATTTAAGTTCAGCAATTTTGTGGCTCATTTAGTTTGTTTTATCAGCTCTAAATATCAGCTTCAGCTATTAAAAAACCCAGTACAGATAAACATGTCTTTTCCCGTCTCTTTGGGTGGGGGGGTTGGACAGTGGTTTGGCATTAGATTGTGGCTCTTGGTGCGAGGTCAGAGATTAGTTATGTATTTTATTGCTGAATCAAAATGTAAATGAAAGCAGGATTCATTACACACTCCAATTCTAAGCCCTGATTGGTCAAAAGGTCTGTTGGAAAGTTATGATAGTTAGATGGTAACAGCACTGACCAACAGTGTGTAAGTAGTGCTGCTGTGAGGTAAATCAGAGTTTTAGATGAATGTACATGTTAAGAGACTTATCTGTGACTTACTGCTACACAGGTATTCTCTGGCTTAGACGCTTTAGGCAGACTGTAGCTCCGCGGGGGTCACGTACAGCGAGCAGGTGCCTGGTTGTGCTTTGTAATTTTCTCAACGTGAGATTGAAGCAGCCATGCATTAGTGAGACATGATCACTGCAAATTAATGGCCAGTGTATTCCATAAGAAATTCAACACTCCCAGAAACTGCAATGGATGTAGGGATTTTATTATAAATATCCTGGATTCTGATTGGTCAAATTTTGATTAGTTTTTTTTTTTTTTTTTTCCACTTTTAAAATCAGTTTTATAATAACTGACAAACTGAAACGCATCTGAACACAGAGAGGGGGCTCTGTGGGTAGCACCTTCTCCTCACGGCAAGAAGGTCCTTGGTTTTATTCCAGGTGGAGCGCTTGGTTTTTTCTGGGGAGTTTGCATGTCCTCGCCGTGTTAGTGTGGGTTTATTTAAAAAAAAAGGGGGGGGGGGGGTGGCATCAAATTTGTACTGATAATGTGTTGATTTAACCTTGTACCTGTCGTGAGTGTGCTGATATGATGTTAAACAAATCAAAACTAAAACAATCAAACACCAAATGAACAGCCGGAAAAGGCTCATCTCGGTTAACTCGGCCGCAACCGTGTATGTGTGAACGTAGCATAAGAGCCATCTGTTCCTGAGAATCTGGGTTTGAATCCTGGGTTAGACAGACACGGCTGTCTCATTCTATAGTTTTTATATTCTTTTTATCTGTAATTCATTGGTTTGCATATTATATTTTAAGCAATATGTCAAAAATATTTTCTCTTAATATTTAAAGTATTACTATATATTAATATATATTATTAATTATATGGCTTAGTTTAATTAGTACATGTATTATTTAGCCGCCCAAAGAGGTTTGGTCCATTTTTGTCTTGGTCCTATCAATGTTTCTTCCTTATAAAGTTTATTGAAGTTTCATTTGCTACCCTAGCTTTGCTCAGTTTAGGGTTGTACTTGGATAATAGGAAATTGTAAAGCTTCTTTGAGACAATGCTCCATTGTAAAAAGAGCTATAGAAACAAAACTGACTCTGACTGACTAAAAGCCTCCATAAAATGCTGGTACACAGACACTTGTTTCTTTGCCAGTATTTTCCACTGACGTAATAATTACTGTAGCTAAAGAATGCAACACCTATACCAGGGTGTGGCTGGTGGTGTTTAAACCAGGAAGAACATACTGAATATTCACTTAAGTTTTCTTGCATCCCTCGAGAGGAGCAGCAGTTAGTTACTTAATACATGAGTATTTTACATACCTTGTTACTTTCTATGTAAATTATAAATTCTATAAATAAGTTTGATAGATCCCTGATTTAGCTGTCAACAGTTAATCAGGAATATGCCAAAGTCTGCTCTTCATAACACATTTGTGGAAGTGTATCATGGCACAAATAAAGGAGATTTCTGAGGACCTCAGAGTTGTTGATGCTCATCAGGCTGGAGTTTCTAGAGTTTGGACTCCACCAATCCACAGTCAGACAGATTGTGTTCCTCTTCAGGAGTGGTCGACCAACAAAGATCAGTCCAAGAGCAAGCAAGGCGTGTAATATGTGGAGTCACAAAGGACCCCAGGGTAACTTCTAAGCAACTGAAGGCCTCTCTCACATTTGGCTAATGTTAATGTTCATGAGTCCACCATCAGAAGAACACTGAACAACAATGGTGTGCATGGCAGGTTTACAAGGAGAAAACCACTGCTCTCCAGAAAGAACATTGCCACTCATCTACAGTTTGCTAAAGATCACGTGGACAAGCCAGAAGGTTATTGGAAGAATGGACAGACAAAACCAAAATAGAACTTTTTGGTTTAAAAGAACAGTTATGTTTGGAGAAAGGAAAACACTGCATTAAAGCATAAGAACCTTATCCCATCTGTGAAACATGATTGTGGAAGTTTTGTGGTTTTGGCCTGTTTTGCTGCATCTGGGCCAGGACGGCTTGTCATCATTGATGGAACAATGAATTCTGAATTATCAGAGCATTCTACGGGAAAATATCTGGACATCTGTCCATTAACTCAAGAGAAGGTGGGTCATGCAGCAAGATAATGACCCAAAGCACACAATTGGTTCTACCAAAGAATGGTTAAAGATGAATAAAGTTAATGTTTTGGGATGGCCAAGTCCAAGAGCATTCAAACGGAAAATTCTGAAGAGTCCTCATGTAGCCAAATGTACATGAAGTAGAGCAGTACTGTGTACAAGACATATGATGTTGAATTGGATGTCTGAGCTATGAAAGAAAAAAAGGTTTTGTTAAACAGTTTATAGAATTTGCTGCAGGTCTTGGAGAGTCTATGGGCGTCCACGTGAGATGATTCAATGCAGCAGGTAGTTTAAAAGACCATGGGTCAGGTCATGTGTTAATTTTCTTAGTAATCACGAATTCTCTTGACCAACTGGTGCTGAGAGTCCTGCACAGTGGTGGTCGTTTGTAGTCTGTTTGTACCATAGTCTACCGAGTTATGGTAGTTTTGGTGAAGTGATGTCAGCTCACCCTTACAGGGTTCTTCATGCAGCTCTGGTGCTCCAGCAATTCCATTGTTTGATAGTTATGTTACATAAAGTGTTTTGACAAGGATGGACTAAAATAAATGATTTTCTGTACAAAAACTAATTCAATCTGTTAGAAAACAGCTATTTACTTTGTGTTGCTACAAGAAGTGTGGTTAATTGTTCTTAATAAGCAGAAGCTTTTCACATGAAGGATCGTATAAATTACCTGAGCTTCAGCACTAAAGTCTCTCACTGTCGGTACGTGGGTTTAGAGCTGACGGTTATCCATGTGCCATCTGTTCCAGCTCAGGAAAGCTGCTTTGATTGCTCTGCTAATATAGAAGAACAGGCTTGGTTCTTCTCAGCCACATTTTATTTTTGTTTTACAAGGATCTCCTCACTGGCCATTTTCTCCTGAAACCAATTTTTATGGTCATGGTTCGGTGCAGCTTTAGTTTCCATAAATGTGGTTTAAAAAGACATAAATCTCATCATGTCCTGACTGTCGCTTCCCTGACAAGCCACCATACACACTCCCTATTGTGATGAATAATGCACGCTGCCTTCTGATAGTGAATCGTACCTTGAAACATCTTAAACACCGAAGGCCTGTGTACCTGTGCTTAATAATCCAATCCAAATATTTCTGCAGTTATCTGATTATTCTTTAGTCATGGAAGAACTATACTGATTGCTCAGATCGGATTAAGGCTTAGACATCAGATTAAACAATCCCATAAAGAGTGGATTGTAATATCTTGGTAGTCTTTCTCAGTGCATTGCACACACACATGTAGCCCAGAAGCGGCTAGCAGAATCAAATGGTTACCGGGTTTAGTAAAAAAAAAAATCTCATTTTCTTTTTTCATGGCTTGTTTCGTAGACCCCATGGGCAGTACGGTGACTACTTGGAAAAAACAGAAACCAAAGCGACTGTGCTACCCGTTTCTGTCCTGCAGTAATCTGCACTTTGTGGTGCTTGGTTCTCAGAACGCAGACCATCTTGTTGATTTTGGTGCATACGCTGTCAGTGTGGCGCTGCCAGACTTGTATACATCCGTCAAGAACTTCTCACGTCCTTCTCACGTCGGCAGCAATCCAGAATCTTATGCCAAATTTATCCGGCTTTGTAGTAATATACTGGAGAAAAGGGCAGCGGACCTTAGTGGGGGAAAGCTGCTTGTTGAGTGATGTTTTCCTGGGTTGTAAGACTGTATGCAGTTTGTTACAAACCTTTGCCAGATATTGGAGATTGCAGCAAATCTGTCAGTCTTGACACGGTCTGATCGAGTGTCCTTTGTCAAAGCGCAAAAAACGCATGATATCTTGATAGTGGTTACGGGACATGGTTTCCTTTACTAAGGGCACAGTGAACATTTTTTGACCACATTTGTGTCATTGCACCAACCTGGCAGAGGGTCGTGCTAAAAAAAACAATCGCCAGGAAAGCCATAAGCTCACTGATAGAGAACATCCAGCTTGGGTCCACGTTCTGAGCTGTGATGATGAGCAGTAGGGATGGGACGGTATGGGATTTTGATATCATAATAACCGTGACCAAAAATACAGCGGTATACAGTCATATCACGATATTACATAAAGCACTTTAAACAGGTTTCTTTTAACTGCTTTTATTGGGGTGGGGGGAACCCAAAAACTTTATATTGCACTTCATTTGTGCTGGAATCATTAAACATCTTATTTAATTAGTAGAAAAATATGAACACC